>PQWD01010015.1:0-41526 GCA_019425675.1 Leucinodes orbonalis | reverse complement strand
TTAAATTTCGGTACACCAAATAGATAATTTCGATAGTTTACCAAATTATTTAATTCGGTACACGTCACTGACTCAGTGAAAGTCGTACACTTTACTGTTTTTTTTGTATGAAAAATGTGTCTCGTCCCCTAAGGGGTCGAGTGGATACCTATGAGCAAATATTTTAGGGACCGAGGACCCGAAAGTGGGAAAAACCTACTCACCTTATATAAGACTGTTAAATAGTTTCTTATACAAACGTGTTTAGTTAATTCCGTGAATGAACGCAAAAAATGGCTCAAAGAACCAACCCAAGGTTCCATTATTGCGCAAAAGCACTCAGCTTATTTCTAATTGTATGGCGGAATAAACGGCACATTACCGGCAAATTGAGGTTTTACGCTGAAGTTGTTTCAATAAAGTGTACCACTTCCAGGTGGGCAAATTTAAATAGAGCATTATATATACTTGTTTGTAATGTTGTTAATTTGTCCCATGTGGAGCAATGTCATTGTGAAATTTTTACTACACTAATAGGGTTCGTGGTTCGATTCCCGTGTACTTAAAATAGCAAATGTTATGGTTTAAATAGAGAAAGAAAGAAATACAATTATTTGACCACACAGTTTACATCTTTAAGACAATAACGTATAAAACGTGTTAAACATGGAAAACAGTAATCAAAACCAAAAAAAAAAACAAAGAAAAATATTAACAAAGATGTGGTCAAATGGGCTCGAGCTCAGCATAAGCTGCTGTGATAAAGTGAGTCTTATCACGGGAGCGCTGGTTTTCTGACAAGGCCCAGGTGACGTCATTATCATACTTCTAATCTTTATAGTATAGTCAGACGCGTACATTTAAGAAAATTACGAAAATGAATATAAAAAAATAATAATACTAATACGTTCTTACTACGTACTACTAAAAATATTATATATAAGCATGGTTCTATGTATGCATTCAAAAGAACAAGCAATATAATATGTTCATCATAAATCACTGTTCAACATTCACAATACAAGCTTTCACAGCTATCATTTACTCTGGTCTTTGGAAGTTTACTATGTATGGTTTATTCATAAAATATAGAATAGTATATTTTAGTATGTGATTCCGTATTTTAGTACCTACCCGAAGTCGAAACTAGTAGTGACTCGAGACTCGAAGTCGAGTCTGCAGTTTGGGCTAGTAAAGTGATCAACTGCCTTTTATTTTCAGTTTACAAAATTAAATGAGTTGTAACTTACATATATGTACATATAATCTTACCCTGTCTGTAAAGTTAATTTCATTATTATTTTTTTTATAATTAGAACAATTCTTACATCAACCACCTCTTATCTCAAAAAGTACTCTTTAATTCAATACTAAAATCCATAAATTGTAATTAGTCTTCACTCGAATGCTTTATGGTTAATTTAACACATTAGCATCCATTACTCAAGGCATTACTTAGAGGCGAAACTTTCCAACCTCTAATGTAATTTGGTCCAAAGAAACTTTGTCAAGAACACTTTTATTTTATCTTTTTATGTTATAAGGATTTTTTTTTGTTTATAATTTGATTTCATTCGCAGTAGTTAAGGTTTTAATTAATATTTAAAGACATCGCGAAACAGTGGTAGATTATAATTTGACATCTATAATTGTTATTGATGGACCTCAATTAAATAAATATTTTATTTATTTATTTAAGTCACCGATGCTCACACACACACACAAGGCAACACTTCCGATCTAGAGAGTGCAATTTCAAATCCGTCTACATATCAATGAATTTATGAATTTTCGAAATTATATGTACGTCCGTAAGAGCGTCACACAGACGCTCTTACGGAGAAGGATAACATCGTAAGGAAACCTGCGCACTCTTTCGAAGAGATGCAAAGGTTGTGCGTGCAGTCGGCCAATCCGCACTGGGCCTGCGTGGATAACTAAGGCCTAATCATCCTTTACGGGTAGGCTTGTGCCGAAAAGGACATTATAATGAGCTGATGATGATATTTAAGGACAGTTTATAAGACAAAGTTTTTATCATTATTTTTTCCTATAGTACCCACAGCTAAGCATTCCTCTACTCATCGTTATGTTCTACAACTTTACCCTCTTATAGGTACGCAAACTATTTTTTTTTGCCATATACTTGTAGAAATTTCCTGTAAATGTTATGAAAGGAAGATCTTAACTTTTTCCAATTCATACTCGCCGACATTATTATATTTGGTGGTGATGGGTTACGGCCCAATCTTCCCATAGCCATGCTGTGTAAGTTTGAGCCTTGCAGTGAGAGTTTTTAGGCTGATTGATATAATAAAATAATGTTTATTTGTTACAAGATATAAAAATACAACGTTTGCAAAAGTGTGTTGTTCATTTAAATAAAGTCGTGTCAGTCGAGATTGGCCCCAAATGGGACCGCGACCATTCGGCGCACATGCTGCCTGGTAGCCAACGACCTATACTAACAAACAAAGAATACAACCCCTGTTACAATACGTTAGAGTTCAAAATGGGTGGGCAGAAAGCAAAAGAGTTGCGACGGGACCACGATGCGACCTAATTAACTGTAATAAAGTGTACGCGCGAGAATTGGCAAGACAGGGTTGGCAGTTGTTTTTTTCTGTGGATAGCTGGCAAGGGCGGATTCAGGTTAGGCGCCAGGAGGGGGTCACATAGTAGTAATCAAGTTAAAACTTATAAGGTATTTAGTTAATGTACGTTAGTTTAGTACTTAAAAATAGCTCAAGGGGGGTCATGACCCCCATGACCTTCCCCCTGGATCCGCCGTTGATAGCTGGATTAAGTCAACAGGCCAAACCACTAAAGCGCTTTATATATATTATATTATTGTATATTTTTTGACCTTCATAAGTGCTTTTTGTAAGCCTAATTTGAAATAAATGGATTTGAATTTGAGTTATTCGTATAATACCCGACCTTCTTTCTCTTCAATTAGTGGCGTGCACAGAGATTATGAGTAGGGCATGCAAAGTGAGTGACAAGACACTAACCGTAAAATTTTTTTTGATGAGTGCTGTTGATGACGACAGATCGTATAAGGTTTCAAATCTATAGAGGAAAATGGGCGAATAAGTGAGAATCATTTAATATTTTAGCGTATTTCCGGGTTATCTGGACGCACAGGGGGGTTACCGCAATCTCTTAAAACAGTATTAGTGAAAGAAAGAAAAAAAATCTTTATTCAAATAAATCTGTTACAGATACTTTAGAATCGTCAATTGTTCTTATTATCATATTTTTTTCTTACTCTACCATCGGAATAAGTAATATCTTCGAGAAGGCCGGCAAGAAACTCGAGTTACCCTTTTAATCTTTTTATATCAGTGGTTACAGAGTTTTGTCATTTACCTACACATAATAAATAAAATAAATAAATATCCACCGACATTCACACAGCGCCCTCTAGTCCCAAGTTAAGCGTGAAGCCTGTATTATGGGTACTATACATTTTTTGTTATAAATACATACATATTATACATAGAAAACACCTGACCATTACAATAATTTAAAGCTATAGTCAAATAGCTTTACAATAATTTATTACAAAGATTTTGTAACTGGAAAACTAAGTGCAAGACCACACATCTTTATCCGATAAATATTCTTCTATTGTATAGTAACCTTTTTGCATGAGGGTTTTTTAAATCTTTAATTTAAACTGGTGAAAAGGCAATTGGGCAAGATTTTGTGGTATTTTATTAAATATTGTTATGCCTCTTCTAACAAATAATTTCCCTACTTTGCTTAGTCTAAGATTTGGGACAGTAAGTTTGTTTTTGTTCCTAGTATTGAAGTAATGTACGTCACATTTTTTTTAAACAAATGAAGATTTTTGTGGACATAAACTAGATTATGGTAAATGTATTGGGACGCTACTGTTAAAATAACGATTTTTTTAAATACTTCCCGAAGGGAATCACGTAGTCTAAGGTTATAAATGGCATGGATGGCTCTCTTTTGAAATACAAATATAGTGTTAATATCAGCAGCTGAGCTCCACAACAGAAGACCATATGACATTAAACTATGAAAATAACTAAAAATAAACCAATCTTGCTGTATCAATATCTGTTAAGAGCCCTATTTTTCTAACTGCATACGCTGCTGAGCTAAGTCTACCTGCCAAAGCTTCAATATGAGGTCCCCGCTGGAGTTTTGAATCTATAGTAATTCCTAGAAATACTGTACAATCAACAATTTTTAAGCATTCGTCATTCAAATTAATACTGGTGATGACCTGCCTCACATTAGTTAATGAGAATTTTATACAATTAGTTTTTTTAGTGCTAAGCAATAAATTATTAACTGTAAACCAATGCATTACTTGTGAGATAGCACCATTTACGTCGTCAAATGTAAGAAACATTTGACGACGTAAATGGTGCTATTTTTCTATTAATGGTAAAAAGCAATGATGTATCATCCGAAAATAGTACTATGTCACAAAGTTTATGACAATGGTAAGGAAGGTCATTTATATATAAAAGAAACAGTAAAGGACCCAATATAGAACCCTGAGGTACGCCCAGAAGAGCTAGAACCGTTTACAACAACCTTTTGAGTTCTGCCGGTCAAATAAGATCTTAAGCATTTTACTGAACAATCTGATACACCGTAATGTTTTAACTTGATAAGTAAGGTCTCATGATCGACGAAGTCAAATGCTTTTGACAGATCACAAAAAATCCCAATCGCAGTATAATGATACGTCAGCATTTTTGTACTAGAATAGACGAAGTAATATTATTGTGACACTGTTTTAATAGATGGCGGTAACCCCCCCAGGTATGCACTGCAGGAGTGCACGCCAGTGCCTTCTATTGCTGCTGGACATGAGGCGCCATTTATGACGGTCCCCTCTTTGCTCGTTTGTAAAATTTAAATTATAACATTCGGGTTAATACAGTTTTCAATAATTTACTGTTGAAATAGTTGACAGCTACCGATACAATTTATGGTAAATGACACCGCAGCCCATATAGATATTTTGTAATACCAGGGCATAGAAATACTTTGCCTGCCCTTTAAGAAAGCCCTCCTCTAGATATTTATTTATAAATGCTACAAACTACACAAACAACAATAACGAAATATTCCAAATACTACGTTGTTGTTTTAAAATTGTTTTTCAAAGCCCTAGCACGAATGTTTCAAAGAAATCCGAAGCTGAAATCTCCGCAGTGCTAGCCCTGTCCACCTAATTCCTCCCCGAATCGCGACTCCCGGCAAACCTGGACACTTGCGTTTAACGACCTTTTTATTGGACGCCCAATTATATCTCAGTACAAATTGGCAGCTTTGCGAGTTAATGCAGTCGCAGGAAATGAAACGTAAACATTTAAGAAGACGCGTTCGTTTTGCGTTGTCTTTAGTCTGGAGTAATAGGTTTTTGCAGCTTGTTTTTTATCTTCCCCGGTTTGGTAAGAATTAATCTAGAAAATGTCAAAAGATTTCACTGCATTTCTTGGTATAACTTTAGATTCCAAGTATCAATGGGTCTCACATTGAATCACTGGCTAGTAGACTTAGCTCGGCAGCTTATGCTGTTAGGAAGATAAGACTCTTGACAGATGTAGAAACAGCAAGATTGGTTTATTTTAGTTATTTTCATAGTGTCCTGTCGTATGGTCTACTGTTGTGGAGCTCAGCTTGCCGACAATCATACAGTATTTGTACTACAAAAAAGAGCTATTCGTTTTATCTACAACCTTAGACCCCGTGACTCTCTTAAGGAACTTTTTAAAGAAATAAATATAATTACTGTAGCATCACAATATATTTATGAAAATTTAATTAACGTCCGTAAATACTATCATACTTTAAAAAAAATGTGACTCACACAATTTTAATACTAGGAATAGAAACAAACTTGCTGTTCCAGACTTGAGACTACATAAAGTAGGTAAATCTTTTATAGGAAGATGTATAAAGTTTTTCAATAAGGTACCGCAAAATATTGTCGAGTTACCTTTACACATGTTTAAAGTTAGAATAAAAAACCACCTTTCTAAAAAAGGGTACTATACTATTGACGAATATTTATGTGATAAAATCCATGGTCTTAAACTGCTCAGCTACTTCAGTGTTTGTAAAATATCTGTACATTAAAATCATTTTTAAAAAAGGCTGTACTGTTGAGTTTTCTTGGGTGCTTCTTTCTCAACACGCCAAAACGCCGAAGCGCTTTTTTCCAAGTATCAAAATTCATTATTGTGCTTTTAAATGTTTTTTTTTTATTGTATATTTTGTATTCTTTTTGACGTTCATAAGTGCTATTTGTAAGCCTAATTTGAATAAAGAATTTTGACTTTGACTTTGATTATGTGCTCTTCCCGTAGGGTTCGAACCCACGACGTCATTACTCATCACGTAACGATCTCAAAATTTTCGAAAAACGGATAAACATACTAATATACATTTTATTTTTGTAAATACATTCATATTATACAAAGAAAACACCCAGACCATTACAAACATACATGTTCATGCACACAAATGTTTGTACTGCCCGGGGACCGAACCCGGAATCCTTGGTGTAGCAGCCGACGTCTCAACCGCAACACCAAATGGGTCGTAAACTTTGAACGCCAATAACACCTTAAGGCGTCAGAAAAAATAGATTTTCTATTGTGTGGATTCCTGGCGTTCAAAGGGTTCAATTGTTTATAGTCCCAACTTATAATCGAGGCTGCTGCTAGCCGTTCGTATAATCGAAAATTTAGATACCTCAGTTAAGTAATCAATTAGACACAGTATAATAAATATCCACTTTAATTCACACAGCACAATCTAGACCCAAACTCAGCATTTAGCCTGTAATATGGGTACTAAACAACGGATAAACATACTTATTTTATATATTATTTTAAATACATTCATATAAAACATAGGAAACAATACAAACAGACGTGTTCATGTACACAAATGTTAAGCGACTGGACTTACAAAATGTGGTCCTATATTTATCAAAGAGGTTTAGGTAGGTTCGGCACATTACTACTGGAAAATCGGTTGATTTATGATCTGAAGATAAACATGAAGGGAGTTTATCAGCTGACCTGTCAATTTAGGCTTTCAATACTTTTTTGGCAGTAAAAAGATAAAGTATAGGTTTTATTTCTCGTTACAAAGTTCATGTTTTGAATATAACGTTTTTTAAATAACGTTATTCTTTGTGATGAAAAAATAAGCACAGTTTTTTTTTGCACAAAGCTGATCTAGATTCGACATTTGTGTAAACGGGTAGAGTGATGATAATTGTAGGTTTTTTAAAAGTTATATGTGTACAGGATGGCTTGGACGCCCACCTGAGGTAAGTGATACGCCTAACCATGACAAAGCGGCATAGAAGAAGACTAACAACTGATAAACAGTTATAATTCCCCATCAATACCACACTGCGCCCAACACTCGGAACAACAGATGTTAGGTCTCATATATCCGGTGATTTCACTAGCTACAGTGTCCTCATCCCGAAACACAAAAGTGCATAACACTCCTGTTCCACGGGACGATATCTGGCACTGCGGTGGTACCTACCTAGACGACTCAGTATCGAGTCTACCACCTAGTAAAAGGTAGGCATTCTACTCTGCCGTCATATCATAACCTGAAAACGTACCATTGCAACTGAATATTATACGAGTTCACCTTTTTTCCTTCCTTTTTTCACAAGCCTAATGAATACAACTTCCAATTCTATAAAAAAATACATGCTGTCAAAATTTCCTACCAAATTAGGTCCTGCGTATGTTGCAAAAATTCCGCGCATTTATTTAATTAGTGAAGGCACTCATCCAATAGATAAGGTATCACGAAGCTGAATCAGAGGGCCTACATATTTGGGAGACGCAATAGAATAACACTAGTCAGCGATACGGGCTAGATTTATAGCCAGTTTCTGCTGTCAACTAAATAGGTGACGAAATATTTACAATGTTAAAAAAATAGAATTGTTTCAAGTTTATGCTTTAATTAAGCGTAAGGTAACGTATTTTTTCATCACATCTTACATGTATGTGGTATAATATTTCTATGTATTTAATGGGTTATAAATGTACATTCGAAGTTGTGTCTCATTTTAAAACAGTCAATGTACTCCGCCGGGCGGGACGGTGTCGCGAGTCCCAGTTTTGAGCAGTTTCCTTTTTTCCTTAAGGGTGGAATTTATCAAAACTCTTTTTATCTAAAAGGTATCCTACGTCATAGTAGCTTTATGCATCCGAAGTCTTAGACCGATCGGTTTAAAATTGACAAAGTTTCATTATTTCATATTTTATTTCCTTGGCGGAGAATTAATCAAAAACCTTTCTTATCGATGCCAACGTCAAAATATTTACCTGCATGCCAAATTTCATCACGATCCGTCCAGTGGTTTAGGCTGTGCGTTGATAGTTCACAATGTCAGTCAGTCACCTTTGAGTAATATATTTTTAGAACAAGTTATATATATTTAGAAGAAGTTATATATGTTTATAAGATTAACTTGATCTCTACAATGCCCTAAGCTATGGTTCGAGTCCATGTGAGACATCCTTGTTTATTTATGTCATAACCATATCTTACATTAACGTCAATTTATTTTACAGATGCAAAGCAATCATATGGACCCTGCACCCCTTAGATCGTTGCATATTGTTTAAGCTTAGAGCCAACAGTACACGCGACTGGTGTACTGTTGGCTCTAAGCTTAAACAAGTTGTAAAGCTGCGGTCAAATAATAATAAAAGTCAATACGAAATTAAGCTCAATATTTCGTAAATTTGTATCGAAAAACGGTTTTCACACTATCATACTAAAAAAATGTACCAACTTTGTGAGGTTTTGTAAATAAATTTTTACTAAAATTATTATTATTATTACACTATCATACTATTTTTAAACTCAACGCGCAATGGAGCGAGCTATGCTCGGAGTCTCCCTTAGGAATAAGATGAATGATGAGGAATGATTTAATCCCTAAGAGAACTAAAGTTACCGACATAGCCCATCGGATCAGCAAGTTGAAGTGGCAGTGGGCTGGTCACGTATGTCACAGAACCGATAGCCGTTGGACCAGACGAGTTCTGGAGTGGAGACCGCGTCTCGGCAAGCGTAGCGTAGGACGCCCTCCGGCCCGATGGACCGACGACTTGCGAATGTCGCTGGTGGAGGTTGGATGAAAAGCGGGGGACCGGGATATCTGGTGCAAAATGGGGGAGACCTATGTCCAGCAGTGGACTGCGATAGGTTGGATAGACTATTTTTTAGAAAGACCTAGTCAACGATACTCCACTCGACATGACATGACATCTCATATGTTAAAATCAACTCGTCTAGGTTGCAGCAGGAAACATAGAAATCTACATAGATACGCTTGTAAACAAATCCTCCTTCGGCAGTCGGGTAAAAAGCAGTCAATGTGTCAAACAATTCTAATAGCAAGCACAGAATAGTGTAATACAATGCAGCAATATAGCTGACTCCAGCAGTTCCCGCCTCATCCTGGGATAGATTTATTGCGGAGTAAATCATGTTTTCGCAGACACGAGACTCCCATTCACAGAAAACCTCGGGTATCCAAGGATGAGTTAATTTTACAGGGACGCTACCAAGATCGCGTCCAATTTTCCTTGCACGAATTTTATTTTATCGTGGAATAAGGTTTATAAGATATTTGCTCGGAAATTGGTAGATGCTTATGAATTAGTTTTTTAAAGATTAAACTGACTCTGTGGTCTTGTGATGAGTGTTGAGTTTAATGAGACTGAAACTGGCAAAAAAAAACTTACAGAAAAACATGATGGCTAGCGACGAAAAAAGACTTGGTCACCAAAAATTTTTTTATTTATTAGCTTTTGACATACTAATAGTTTTGATTTTTGCTAACCTATTCTACTGAAATTGTGTGACAAGATTAGGAATGCTATTATTAGATAAAAGTGTGGTCTGAAAGAAGCTGTAGTGTCAAAAGTAGAAAGAGGTATGTTAGGATGGTATGGACACTTGGATCGCATGAGTGAAAGGAGAATAGCAAAGCAGGTGCATTGTGCGAATGTGGAAGGATACACGAGCAGGGGACGACCCAAAAGGACATACCTTGACCAAATTGGTCAAATCATTAAGAAGGCTGGGTTCCCAAGTAAAAATTTTATCTACGTTTGTCTGATGTTCTTACAGTGAAGAAAAACATCGTGAGGAAATCTGCGCACGCCTGCAAAGTGATTCAAAGGTTGTGCATGGAGACGGTGAATCGCACTGGTCAGCGTGGTCTTCTAAGGCATACACCTATACGGGTAGGCTCGTGCCCAGTGGGGACGTATATAAGCTGATGATGATTAAGAACTAAGAAGTAAGGACACGTAAGCCTTTAGTTCCGACTACTTGTATAATGTGGTAGTCGTTAATACCGAACAATCAGCATTGGACCCATAAATAACAAAATATGAAGACAGATATATTGTAACTTGAATTGCACAACAAAATTTAATTTGAAAGTGTGTTTCATTTTAAATATATATTTGCCAACCTATATGGTGTAATGGTGGAGATGTCGGCTACTACCCCAAAGGTTCGATCCCCGGGCATAACTAACATTTTGAGCATGAACATATTTGTTTGCAATGGTCTGAGTGTTTCTATGTATGTTTGTATTTACAAAAAAATAAGTATTAGTATGTTGATCAGTTGTTTAGTACCCCAACAACAAGCTCCTTGCTTAATATGGGACTAGATGGCACTGTGTGAGTTTTAGTGGATATTTACGATCTACATATCATATATGTATATTTTTTTTTAAATAGCCAAGTTATAGAAAGTGGTAACAAATACTAAAATATATTTATTTATTTATTTCATAGGAGGACCAACAGCAATGAAACACAATAATATACACAAATAACAACAGGTAGCCAATTATAGGTCCTCACTAATAAAGATTGTATAGAAAAGAACACCCGAATGCTTAATAAGACTAAACAATTAAAATACAACAAATGAGCCAACACAAAATCAACACAAGAAATTACTCAAATTTGGGTACTTTCAAAAAAATCCTGCTCATAGCACTCCTCGCCGAAGCCACACTAGTATTGAAGAGATCAAAGTCAAAAATAGCATTTAATTGGTTGAATTTATCACCAACGCGCCACAGATATTCATTTTGCCTATAGTTAGTACGGACTAGTGGAAGGAAAAGAATGTTGTGTTTTCTTAAACATCTAATTGGCACACTCAATCTAACAACGGCTCAATAAATCAGGACAATCAATTGATCCAGAGGAAAGTTTTAATAAATAGGTAATATCATTTATGTTTCGCCGCAACTCCAAAGGGAGAAGGTGATGTTTTCTACACAGCTCGTGGTAATTTGAGGCATCATACATAGTATTCGTACGATAACACAAGAACCGGATAAATTTTTGTTGGATTCTTTCAATTCGTGATATATAAATTAAATATCTAGGATTCCATACCTGACTTGCATATTCTAAAATACTACGCACGAATGAACAATATAATATTTTAATTGTTTTAATTTGGAAAAATTCTTTTGAACGGCGCATAACGAAACCCAATGATCGAGATGCTTTAGCGACAATGCTGTCTATATGTGAATCAAACAATAATTTGGAGTCATGAACCACACCCAGATCACGGACTACTTTATGGCGCAAAACAATAGTACCTTTAAGAGTATAATTAAATATTAATTCATTGCGCTTTCGACTATAAGTAACGACAGCACACTTGCTCGGGTTCAAATCAAGGTCATTGTCTTGGCAATATGATTCTAAGCGAAACAAATCAGACTGTAGAGCATCGGCATCTAACTGAGTACTTACTTTTGCAAAAATTTTCATATCATCTGCAAAACAGAGCAACTGCGAATGAAGGAAACAAGAACTTATATCAGCAACAAAAATGACAAAAAGCAAAGGCCCAAGAAGTGAACCTATATACCCATATCCATTCCAATAAAAGCAAACTTGTTTGCACCCTAATGGTTTTACGAACCGGTTTTGTTGAGGCAAACTACTAAACACTTGCAACAATTGAACGAAAGCATATTATGTGGTGATTTCAAATCAAATTGTGGTTAAGTTGATTATAGTGAGAAATTATAAAAAAGTACCAATAAAAAGCCATTGAACACTACGTACACTCGGAATACCAGTAAATACAATTAAATAATGGTATTTTAAAAAGATGCTAGTCAAGACATAGGTTTGCACTAAACTAAAGTGGATGGACCGTTTGCAATGCATGTCAACGCCATCTTTGGCTTAAATAAATAGACAAGGAAACCGTCAGAAAATTTTTATATAGCAACCAAAGTTTAGATTTTATGTCAATTTACTGACTATATTTAATTTCATCTTTTTTTATGATAAAAAAGAAAGTGTGCGTGAAGTCGGCCAATCCACACTGGGCCCGTATCGACGACTAAGGTCTACACCTATACGGCTACTCGTATCGTATCTACCCTCGGGGACGTATATGATGATGAAGCAAAAAATGAATGAATACAATTCCACCATCACGATACAATTTGTTTACAAACGTAAAAGGTAAATTGATAAATGATTGTAACCAACGGATTTCAGAATTCCAATTCTTTTTCCTCGAAATTCAAAGCTCTGTCGAACGGACAGTTCTATTTGTTGTTTGGGTTAAAGCCTGTTGCCTTGGCTTTGAAAGGTGATCCTTTAACCGCTTTAATGTTTAGCGGGAAAACCTATACAAAATATTGTTTGGGTAATCAGGCCCCGGCTTGATATTCTCTATTGCTCTATCCCTCAAGAAACATACTAATCACTCTTTTGGTTACGCGGTTATCATCCCCAACTACCAACTTAATCATGACACTAACGCCCCTTATTCCCTCATCATCATCCGCTCATAACCTCCCCACGGAGGAGCAAGAGCCTACCCGTAAAGGGTGTTTAGGTCTTTGTCGAAGACGCGGACTCAGTGCGGATTGGCCGACTTCATGCACAACCGTTGAATTTCTTCGTAGGTATGCGCAGCTTTCCTCATGATATTTTTCTTCACCGTAATAGCGTCGGATAAACATCCATATAATTTCGTAAATACATTGGTATGTGGCGGGATTTAGACCTGCATCCTGTAGATCGGAAGGCAACGGGCCAATAAGCCACCAACGGTCATACATTATTCTCTACCTGTGTTTATTTGTTCTCTTCTTTGTAAGAGGTCGTCGACATAGTCATAGTCGTCGATATTATTGACGACACTTTGACTGCCATGTAACCGGACGCAATAGAAATCCTATTAACCGGAAGCATTACGAGCTAATTCCAAAATATCTATATTAGATTATTGGGATGGATAAGGAAAGCGAAGGTCAAAGATGTCTCATGCAAACTGGATGACACTTATGTTCGGGCAGCGCTGAAGACACGTTTACTGACTACAAAACTTGAAGCGAAATTGAGTTACCCATAATAACAAATAAATATCCACTGACATTCACACAGTGCCCTCTAGTCCGAAACTAAGCATTTAGCCTGTAATATTGGTACTAAACAACGTATTATACGTATATACATATATAAAACATAGAAAACACCCAGACCAATACAAACAGACATGTTCATGCACACAGATATTTGTATTTTCGGCAATCGAACCCTGGTTGTAAGAGACGACATCTCAACCACTTATACACCATGGGTCGACATAACCTTATATATACGGTTTTTCAACCTGTAATATTTTTTCAAGGTCTGGCAGTGCCGTTCGTGGAGTTAACTGTGACTCACGCATCTGTGCTCACCATCCTGGCCATCAGCTTCGAGAGATACTACGCGATCTGCGAACCACTGAGAGCTGGATACGTCTGCACCAAAACTAGAGCAGCGCTTATATGCGCTTTAGTGTGGTTCTTCGCAGCTTTATTTACAAGGTAAGCGATTTTGATATCTATTATTATGTCGATTAAGTATAATTAAGATTTTGTAATGGATGGATATTTGCTATTATTCAGTCCTCGTGGAAGACTTCGTTTTATAAGAATAATTGTGTTTGATATGCAATTTCTCTCGTGTAAACACTTGAATAACACTGTGATGGACTGAAATGTTGAATCGTTCATTCTTGATTTCTGTACAACTGTTAAGATTAGTAGGTTTGTGGTTTTGCAATTAGATTAACACATTAATTATTTGGTGATACTTTTTTGTAAAGCGACACCACTAACCACCGTAGCCATTATAAACAAACCGATAGATTTTCAGAATTTGAGAATTTTAAACCCTTGGTAATTAATATAAAATTGTTCCATTTATTTAGATTTTTGAAATGTGCAATTTTTTTGTCGACAGTTTTAATTTACCGCTAAGCAATTAACCACATATATACGGTCGCTATGCTTTAACAACGGTTTGGGAGCTGTTTAAACCCAAATAAGACTTTGGGATTGTGCTTATGCAAAATTATTTCAGGTGACGGTGTGATTCTATAAACTATCGTTTATTAAGGATATAAATGTTATTCACAAATTGTCGGTGCATCTTTGATGGGAACCAAATCCTCGACAGGCAACCGACCAAAAATTATCCGATGGCATCTTAAGTTGAATTTTAAGTGTATGTTACGTAACGGGACACAGATCTCTCATTAATTTCTGTATAAGTTACTTATAATTTTAATTTACAGGAAAGTAATATTACATACCTTTGAACAAAATAACTAATCCTGTAGTAACCACCAAAATGTTAAAAGCAGTGCAGGAGTATCTAGTGTAACAATTGTCAAAATGCAATTTGTTTTACTGATTCATTACGATAACATATTCCGAGGAAGTATTTTTATTTATTTTTATTTAAATTCATGGCTTTCTGATTTCCGAATTTATCAATTGGTTCCCAGTTAATTATACCTATAAAATACAAATTGTGCCTGCGTTTAAATAGACAAATAAAAATTTATGTTTACCAACGCTCCTGTAAAAGGAACGGTGTGGACCTAGTTGACGCCTTGCGAGATCTAACTAAACACAATTGTTCGTTATGCATTTTGTCCCACCGTCTTTTAGGTACAGAATGGAACCTGAAGTCAAGAATAAGTATCTCAGGCAGAACAGAAATGAATAAGGTCACAACCCTTACGAATATGCCAAAGTGTAAGTTCATAAATTAATCAAAAGCCTTAGAGGAATCATAACAACTTTTTGATTATAGTTTATTCAGCAACTTTTTGGCAAAATTACTTATTAGATGAATAACTGATACAAAATTCTAATTATAACTTTAAATAATGACTTCCAATATTATATTTTGTAAAGGGCTGGTATTGAATCGTACAATAGATCAGCGCCGACTTGCTCGGCAAATTGCCCTGCTTTCAGTACAATAACAATGCAAGCGAGATCGCACGACAACTAGCCGTATTTCCACTTGGTATTCAATTTGACAGCTTATCGAATCCTTCAATCTAGATATTGAAAACTTGGGCTGTGGGGAATCTGGGATATATTATTTACTTGTATATAGAATTTGTTGAAGTTAGGGTTGATCGAGCTAGGCCGTGTAGATTCAAAAGCTTGGCGCTACAAGAGATCTAATATCTTTTGTTTTCCAATTATAGGTTCGCGTTTCACGCCGCCTTGCCCTTAGGGTTGTGCCTGATGTTAAGCATCTTTTTCATAGGTCAAACCTTATGTGGTCGTCTTGGGAACATTTTACATAAAATGTTTTTGGTAGGTTTAAACCGTCCGACTCGTTCATCCGGTATTACATACATATGACGCTTTATAATAAAACATACAAACCTTATCACTGTACTATCCATAAAAGGTTATATTTATTCAACTAGCGTTCTGCTGCGTGACCCGGAAGTCGTGGGTTAAAATCTCGTGGGGATGAGTTACTTTAATGCGATTTTTCAGTTTGGTCGAAAAATCGCACGTATGTGTGTCCTAACATTGTAGGCTGAATTACCTGATTGTTCGTAAAGAAAGACGATTTCGTGCTTTGGAGGGCACGTTAGGCTGTTGGTCCAGGCCTCTGTCTTAGGATGATAGTCGTTAACACGCAGCAATCCACATTGGGCCCGCATGGTGGGTTCCGGCCAAATCTCCCCACAGCCATGCTGTGCGGGAAGGCCTATGCTTTACAGTGGGCCGTTATAGGTTGGTGAGGATGATCACAGAATTAAATATTTCTATAAACCGACTTCTACAAAGGAAGAAGTTTCTTAATTCGACCGAATATAAGTATGCATTTTTTATTTTAATTACATTAAAATTATTTCTTACGTCGTTAATCCTATAACGATTACAATTATTTCCTTTTTGTACCTTTCTCTCTTCAACCTATTGCAGTCCACTGCTGGGCATCGGTCTCCCCCATTTTGCGCCAGATATCCCAGCCCTCCGTTGTTATCATTTAACTTTAAGTTCTCTTACGGATTAAATCATTTCTGATCTTATCCCTAAGAAGACCCCGAGTATAGCTTGCTCCAATGCGCGTTGAGTGGTTTTGAACTTATGAACCAATCCCGTAGTCAATGTCCATGTCTGTATCTTTATTTGCTTCAAATTCGAGTCTCAAGAGATTCAAGTCCCTAAATCGCCATACGGTCTCCAAGATGGTTGGGTAACAAGTGCGCATGGGTATTAACCACTTATTGGAACAACGTATTAACAAGTGTAAATTCATCTGTACAAATGTTGGATCGGTGTTAACTATCAATACTGTAATTGGGCAATATATTTATCTGAATAGAATTCATTGACTATAACCATGAAAAACATGTATTAAGAATGATTATAGTTTCAACACTTTTAAGAATTCGATTTGATTTAATTAATCGAAAATAATCAATAGAGATTATATTATATATAAAGCAGTAGTTGTAATATATCCAAAAATGTCTTTTTGCATTTATGTATTTATTTTATTAGTCATAACAATGTTTTTGCCCAATGAGATATAGCGAGCATTATAAAATGATTCCCTACGTGATATCATCCAGTATAAGGGTATCGTAGTTGTACTAAAGTTCTGATATAGTCGTATTAAAAAATTAAAACGGCACCGAAAGCATTAGCTACACATCCAACCCTCGTTTATGTGTAGTTTATAATTGACGACGTTCTAACTTTTAACTGAACGATCCTGTCTTTAAGAGTGCAATTCCGAACAGCATCGTCATACTTACATACAAAGTCAGATAATTCATTGTTAACAATTGAATGTCAAGTGAAAATGTCAGTTGCAAAGTTCCTAGAGAAATTGTGACAATTATTTTCACGAGTCCCGCTAATTGGTCATCGTCGCCGAGCTCCATTCTAATTCGGCAAAGAAACAAAATTACCGTCTTGGGCATGCTAAGCACGTGATTAAATAACGAAATGAGTTCTGTTTTTTAGTCTTTCACAGTATTGTGTTTTACTGTAAGCTGTGTATAAAAAGTTATAGAATTACAGTTTGGGGCCAAGTAAACTTAATTCTATTTTATTATTCAAAATAAATCTTAATTAACCAGCCTACATAGGCAGGCTATGTGAAGATTGGGCTAGAGCCCATCAATTGAAGCGACCTCAACGCCTTTTGGTTGGTATTACGTTTGGTTTTGGTTTGGTTGGTACGTTCAAAAATTATCTAAAGCTATGCGACCTGGCGTTTAAAAAAAGAAGTATTCCAATTTAACGGGCCGTTAAAGCATTTCTTTGCCCCTTCATATCACAAATGTCCATGGGCGGTGTCATTTACCATCAGGTGAGCTGTTTGCTCTGTTGTTTGTTCTATTGCATTAAAAAATCAAATTGTCCGGTCCAAAATTCCATTGCCATTCATCCAGAAACATCAAATTGAAAACACTATGCGCTTATGAGCGTGCGGCACAATTTATTGGTTTAACGCCATCAATTATTTAAACTAGGAACCAATATAGCTTGATACGCTACAATACATGGCACGGATGCAGCGGAATGTTGCGCTGCACGAGATGTGGAATTTCAATTGTGCATTGTTTACAAAAGAAGTATGCGCTTATTTGCGTCTCTGGGGCTTTATCTCATGTTATTTAGCTTACTGGTTTGCTAGTACATAAGCAGCTCGTAGTTTATAGAGTAGCTACTGAGTTTCTTGCTGGATTCTTAGATAACAACAGTCCAAACAAGGAGTAAATTTTAATTTGATTTGATAGCAATCTGTGCCCAACTTTTAGGTGACGAGGTAACTACAGTTCCGTAAAATAGATATAGGTGTCTATGCCGTATTTTAAATGATTAGTAATTGTGAAAACCTAATGCGTGTTCATCTACTCTACCTATGTGTGTAAGTACGTTTTGGTGGTGAGACACTAACTCCAAATTTAACTATCCGTGTTATGTATACGTATATAGGGTCCTGACACTATCCGTCTTGTATTGTACTAACATTGACTATCAAAAAAACGATTAAGATTTTCGTAAATGTAAATCCTAGTACACCGCCGACTTCACACAACCTTTGAATCACTTCGCAGGCGTGCACAGGTTTCCTCACGATGTTTTCCTTTACCGTAAGAGCATCGAATAACGTACATATAATTTCGAAAATTCGAAAACACATTGGTACGTGGTTGGATTTGAACTTGCGCCCACCCGATCGGAAGACAATAGTTCACACCATTGAGCCTCCGACGCCCAATAAAAGTGACTCAATAAATGTCTCTATAAAGTGACTTGTTATAGCATTCTGTTAAAGAGTGTAACATTTTTTTTTTAATATTCATTATATTTCGTCGTTACTAAATTGAAAGCCTTTTGTAATCATCAAACACAATTAAGTAAACATTCGATAGAATACTTTACTTAGATCTTCTCAGCATTCACATTCGGATTAATTAAAATTGATATTTGCCAATCTAAGTTAATAAATCTTGAATTTATTTGCCTACGACCTCAGTTCCACATTTCAAAGTACTGGTAATTTAAATATTCTCTTGAATATTTTATTTGAACAAACAGAACCTTGATTTATTTTAGGATGGCATATACCTGAAATATCAAATAAATAATTCTAAAGTATAAATACAATGCTAATAATAAGTCTCCATCTATATGCTCGATACCATGCAAAAGAAAAGTGTTAAGAATATAACACAGAATGAGATGAGTTGAGTGTGTCGACTACAACTTGTATTAAAGTATTGAATTTTTGACAATTAGGTATTTGACACCACTAATGGTTGACACACTTTTTATGAACTGTCAAAAAGGACCGTTTCCATATATTTTGTGTTAGATTATTGATATGTGACGTCATTGCTCACTATCATCAATTGACCTTATATGTGTTGGTTTCAGTGTATTTAAAAATACAATATTGCAAATAAACAAAAGTTATCAATGAAACGACATATAAAATGAGGTGCGGTTTTATAAAAATAAGGTTTGGTATTTTATTGCGGATGGTGGAAAATACCGAATTGTCTTATAAAAATAACGTTTTGCAAGTTGCTGTTTGAGCATTTTAGTGCTGGTACAAACTCATTGCTCGTATTAGTTCTATATTTGAATTATAGATGTCGCTAGAGGCAACAACCTCGAATATACTACATCACTCGCGTGATTCTTTTTCAGTTAAAGTTTGAATTTGTTTGATGAATGGTTGGCGTGTGCTCGGCGGATTTACGATCTCTGCTTTGTGGTTTTCATATTGGGTAACAAAGCTTTTGTGAATGTTTAAAACTGGGACGAGCAACGGTGCTAGTCTTTGGTTATCTAAGACGTATTAGGTTCGTGGAATATTTACATTTCTGAACACGTATTTTTGTACACGTATACTTTATCTGAAGAAATTGTTTCTTTTCGTTGCAACTAATCCAAAAATAAAATAAGTTGGCGGTGTCATTTATCATTAGGTGAGCTGTTTATACTGACAAGAGTCACTAATTAAGGCCTAGTCCATCAGTGAAATGTACGGCCAAAATGATGATTATAATCATTATGCTAGGCTGTCAAATAAATGTAACTGTTTGAGTGAAGATCGATGAGGATATAAGATAATGATATTGATGATAAACAATGATGTTAACTAGGTGGTAGACTCGATACTGAGTCCTCTAGGTAGCTACCACCGCAGTGCCAAATATCGTCCCGTGAAACAGGAGTGTTATGCACTTTTGATGAGGGCACTGTAACTAGTGAAATTACCGGGTATAAGAGACCTAACATCTGTTGTCTCGGGTGACGGGCGCAGTGCGGCATTGATGGTGTTGTTGGTCTTGTTCAATGCCGCTCTGTCATGGTTTGGCGTATCATTTACTATCAGGCGAGCGTCCAGACCGTCCTGTACACTGATAACATAAAAAAAATCTTCACACCTAAAATTCGTCATGTCAGTTATGAATCCTCAGTGAAACGATGTATACGTCATTTATATTGAAAAAATAAAGCTTCATTTGAGCTGAAACGTTCTGGATTACGAATTTTGCTTTGTAGTTTTTATAGTCAACAACGCTTTTGTGAATATTATGTTATATTATTATAACTGGAGCGCTAGAAGTTTTACATGTACATACAAGTGTATTTACAGTTGCTATAAAAAACAAATATATGGCCTGTATTTTAATAATTTACACCATTAATACGTTGGTACATATAACCAACTAAGTCTATACCAACTAGTGTTAACAGTCGTTCCCCGCTTATCCACATTAGGTCCGCATGTATCTTGTATCACGGGGAGTGCTCGGATGAGGTGTCCGGGCTTATTCCTGCGGCTGACATCCACCACCGTACAACTCGGAGGAACTCTAAATTTTATTCTAACCACCTGAATGATTGGAGGTCTTCCACAGTTCGATTCTGTCGTCATTTTCTGCGACTTGTGACAAAACTGTGGAATAAACTTCTTCTGGAAACATTTCCGGAGCGATACGACCTGGCGTCCTTAAAAAAAGAGCGTACACACTTTTAAATGGCCGGCAACGCATTTCTGGGATCTGAGATCTTGTAAATGTTCATAGGCGGCGGTGTCACTTACCATCAGGTGAATCGTATGCTCGTTTGCCTCCTGTTAAATAAAAAAAATGGTGAGTTACGGCCCAACCTATCAATATGGTATACGTGTTGTCGATATCCCTGAAGTTCACGTTCAAATATCTAATAAAACAGATAACTCGGCATCGGTTTCTATTTTTGCACTTCACAACAGCATATTCTACGTTCCATAAATTTATGCAGACGTGTAAAGATGTCACAACGTATTTTTACTTACTTTGACCTTTTGAACTCACAGAATTGAGACACAATAAAAAATCTAATGTTTCTGACACCTTAAACATTGACTGCCATGTCAGCCACTGGTGACCTTAGATAAACAATAAACTATGTTCTATGTTACGGAGTTCGGTTTCCGCACTTAGTCCGTGTAGTGGACCATTGTGCGTAAGCCGTGTCGGCCCTCTGGTCATTCCAGCCAGCACCTCCTCCAAAAGCAGATGAGTCTTCCCGGTCTCCTCAGGGCATCCGCGACTGTTACCGGTGAGCCGATAGTCTTCTTGCGGATCTGGGCCACGCCTGTGCACCTAAGAAGCACATGCGCCACCGTTTCCTCCTCCTCCATGCACGCTCTGCACAGAGGACTGTCCGTGATACCTATTGTGTAAAAGTGTTTGTTTAGTGCGTAAACTAACTAGATGCATAAAAAGATGCACCTCACGCAAAAAGTGTCCGCAGCAAAATAATCACGTCGCTCGGTACGTGTCATAGTAGTATGCTCGTGCTTTTGATTTTGTGCCCTTCTAATGACGCCTTAAGATACAAATTTTAATGAATAATTTTATGACATAAATATAACAATAAGTCAACGTAAGTATCAAGTGGCTTGGATAGTTTTTGGTTGATATTTCTTCGTCATTGAGCATCAAGTCAGTTTTTTGTTTATCTAAACCGATGGCTATAAAATAATAAAAATTTTATTGGTCTGGTTTAATGGCAGATAGGGTGAAGAAGCGGTCTCTACTTATATAAAATGATGTTATGAATGTATTTTTAAGATGTTACGTTATATAACTTAAATTGTCTTAAAGCAAAGAAGCAATGCTTTCTCATACTTTCGCGTACATAAACGTTTTGTTTTCATTAAAATGATTTATTTTGTAAAATACAATTAATATTGAACGGTATGTTAGAATACACCGAAATTGTGGAATCAGCGATACGACCCGGCGAGCTTCAAGAAAAGACCGTATTCCCTTTTGAAACACCGGCAATGCATTTCAGTGCCCTCTAGTATTGCAAATGTACATGGGCGACGGTGTCATTTACCATCAGATGAGCTGTTTGCTCGTTTACCTGCCACAGCATAAAAAAAACCGTTCAATATTGATGACCTAGACACTTTATGCGATTTTTACCAGATCAATTATGACATTACAGGTTGAATCACCGGGTTGTCCAAAAAATAAATAATTATACAAATAGTCTATGACTCTCTCTGTATCTGTAAGAGAAAAAAATCTTGTACGTGGCGTCATAGTAGCTACCGATCTGAATGTCTTGAAATAAATATGATCCAAAACTGTATTCTGATGGCAAAATAAAAATAGGGTTGTCTTCTCAAACCTTTTAAATGATTGCCTAACAATACCACGGCCTGATTTTTATCAAGGACGAGAGCATTTGTTGATTCTGATCGATGCATTTGCGAAAGCTAATGCAAAACAAACAGTTTACCGTTTCTGACATGTTCTAGGGATGGGCTATTTTATCGACAATCGTTTTATTATTGACATATACTACATTGTAAAAGCGCGATTAGAGTAATAGTAGTTTGTGAGAATAGTACGGTAAGTTTTATCTTGGGAAATAACTTCAAGAGAGAAAAGAAGCAACTAATAACAAAATAACAAATATAATTTAAATAAGTATTATGCAAATATAAAAACTAAACTAATAAAGATTAAAGACAACATGGTTTCACAATAGGATCTTCGAAAAATATTGCCTTATTAAGTAAACTCCATTTAAGTGCCTTGTGTTATTGTCTGAGCTTAATTTCGCAAAAGCTTTCGATATAATCGTGAAGTTCTCGACGATAAAAAAATTGCAATTGTTCATTTAATAAATAAAGCCTTATCGTGGCAAGTTAAAATGACATTATAGAATAATGCAGGCTTCTTAAGCGACGTCTGTTCCCACGCAAAACCTTTGAGAGGCAAGGTTGGTACCGAACTCCATGTCTTTGGTGTAAACAGCTGTAATTATCTAGTTTTCAACGACATAAATTGATGTACTATAAATAAGTATCTGTACATATTATAATGAAATCTTAAAGTGTTATCATAAAGTTTAAAGTAATTAAAGGTTTTTAATACAAAGACAAATAAAATAAAGTCTTTAATAAATTTGAAATTTATTGAGTTTATTGATAATGCTGTCAAATTAAAGTCTAATTCTAGTTGCTGTTAAAAGTGATGTGATGTTAACCAGGATAAATTTCAATACTAATTAACTAATAATTAAAAAAAACATTATTTATAGTTCCAAAAATACTAGATGGCATCAATCAGTGCATCAGGAAATATGTATGTAATTATTGAAAAATTAAAACAATTAATGCTATGAAAAAAATAAGAAATAATGAGACCACTTAAGTTGCAGTAGATTACCATGAACATTAGTACCTAAAGCTAATAACCTTGGAATATTTAATGCAACGTATACTAAAAAATACATTTGTGTCGTTGTAGACCCAGATAATGTATTGTTTATAGACTTTTGATGTTGTTTGTAGTTAATGTGGGCTTGTTATGCTGTTAGTGTTATCTGCCTACCTGCCGAACTTATATGAGGGTTAGCAAGCTTTGGTGTAGCGTTGACGACGCTGGTGCTTTAGTAGTTATTTTTTTATAAAAAAAATTAGTAGCAGTCTCTTTATTATGGTTAACACCAGTTAAATTTTTAATAAGTCGAATATTTTTATTTCATATTTTTTACTTTAGTAAAAGACTATCCCTTTTTTCGATAAATCTTTCATTAGCATGTTCATGTGGCTTTAGTTACGCTAACTATAAATGTGTTATGTTTTCTCTCATCTATACTTCACTGCTTTTTGTCTTGAGATTCCACATGTAGTGCTTTCGAAAAACTGTCGACTTTCATTTGTTTTTACACTTTATTTTGTATTTTATATCGATTTCCCATACTTAAAAAAATATACCAAGCAAAAATTTCAGAACCGTCAACAATTATATGTAAAATATTGTGTCAACTTTACGATCCTTCCGATAACCCCTAGTTAATGATGACCTTAAAACGTCTCCATTGGGTCCAACCCGCATAAATTTAGATAGGCTTTGTCCCTGATATGTAGTAACGAACAAAGTAAATTACCATTCTTTTATTTCGCAAACTATTTATCCAATTAACCAATTCTTTTGCCCCATGCGCGGAGCACAAAGAATATTATAATAATTAAATTACAAATAATCTTAAACTAAAAAGAGACGGACCATGAGTCTGTATGTAATTTTTATTAATTAAAAAAACTATTTATGATCAATAATTATATTTTTCGTTGTTAATTTATGTTCAGAGCGGAGTTGTATTTAGAGCTACACGTTTTATTTTTCTTCAATCGCATCTTTCACTTTCTTGGCCACTTTTCCTTAACTATTGGAAAGACTTTATTTTTAGACCGTCGTAGTATGTACCTATAATTTTCTTATGTCTTTCCTGTCTCTTTAATGTAGATGTTTATGTTTGTAGTTTTACATAAATTACTTATTACTTTATTAACAAAGATTTATTTTTCTATTTCAGCCCTATCCTGGCTATCGCTGAGCATCAAACTGTCTCCAAAGATGACGGTGCCATCACCGCGCAGTGTCTCACCCAAGCTGTTACCTTCTGGCAAATCACCTTCTTTGTCGCCATCATCATCATCCTTTATATTCTACCTCTAATCATTCTCATAATTTTATACAGTATCATCGCCAAAAATCTTATCAACGCCGCCTCCAAAGTCGTCATGAACAAAACCGTAGATCCTTACAATACTAGAGCTAGAAAACAAGTTATATTAATGCTTGGAACTGTAGTGTTATGTTTTTTCTTCTTATGTTTAATGCCTTACAGAGTTCTCACTTTATGGATTATAGTCGCTCCATCAGAGCTATCTACTGATATTAGCCCTGAGAAGTGGTACAATATATTGTACTTTTCAAGAGTTATGTTATATATAAATTCCGCTATAAATCCCATTTTATACAATTTGATGTCGTCAAAATTCCGCATTGGTTTCTGCAAAGTTTGTATATGTTACAAGAGAAAAGTGGATAACAGAACTAAAAGAGTCAAAAGAACTGTGACTAATGGTTCAACAACAAGTAGCAGTTTGTCGAGAACTACAAACAGTTTGAAAAAGTTGTTCACTCATAGAGGCAGTGTGGACAAGAGCGATGCAGAATCAGAAAGTAGAGAAGCGGATGCAAATACTGAAAATAAAGGATTTTTGAATAAATTATTTAACAAACGAACTTTCGTACGACAACAGTCCGCTCCAGTTTGTTCCAGTACGAAACCTATTAGAGTTAATAGGATGAGGAGTGAAGGGAGCATGGAAGCGACGGATGTTATAGATTTAGAACATAAAAATCGCAGAGACATATTTATTGGTCATTCCGATAGTCAATCAAGGGCAGATGTTGAACTAGAGGGAAATCGTAGCCACTCTTTAAGGCGAAGTGTGCTTATAAATAGTGCTAAAGCAAAAAGTATCGAGTGTGAAAATATCAAGAAGGGCGTATCTTACCAAAAAATTAAAGTAGACTGTGTGGTAGCATTTCAAAAGTCTAAAAGCATGGATTACGAGTTTCCAGAGAGTTTCGTGTGATTTTTTGGGTAAACAAATTGTATTGCTGTTTACTCGCGAAGTAATGCTGAAGTTTGACAGGGTCCTATTGTGACCACGAATTTTATGATGCTTTCTTCAAAGGTTATATAAAGCGAGGAGGCTAATGGAGTTTTTGCTAAGTCATTAGAGGTGGAATTTGGATGGAATGCTGAAAGTTTGAATGAATTCTGTCGCAAGAAACATAGTTTTTAAGAAAAACACTGACTTCAAATAACTTGGCAGATACTTTATCCGTTGTTATGAAGACGTATTACTAGGCTATTTTTATGTAGAGCAAATTTTTATTCCGAAAAGACAAGTGTGTACTTAAGTTACTTAAAATAACTTCTTATATTCTTTTGGATAGTGTGTTAATATTTAAATTTGTAGGTATACAAATAAAAAGTATTAAAGATGTACAATATATAATTTATTGCATAAGTTTTAAGCCTTATTAAAGTAATATACAAAGTGCAGTATTTAATAAAAAGTAATCTACATAATTTAAATAAGTGTTTTATTGGGTAAGTACAAATTAACGTTCCACAGTATTTGAACCCACGAACAAGTCATGTAAGAAACATTGGCACCAACGACCTCTCGTTTGGTCAGCAGTCAAGCAATGATGTAAAAAAGTATAGATTTGTGATATGCGTAAAAAGGTTTCCGAATGCAGTGACAGCACTCACACACATATTTCGAATTTCGAACACATTTACCTAAACAAAAGAGTACAAACTGTATTCTCTTCGGCGGTTCGTTTTTAAGGCACGGATGGCGGATCTACTTTTATACATACAGAATATCATTGCAGTCAAGTAAGAAACGTTGTCAATGACCTAGTGACAAAAATAGTTACAGATACATCGAAATAGCGTGGCGGACTCCGGAACAAAACAAATTATAGGGTAGTTGGGTTAAACTGATATCTGTAGTCCAAACGATTAATTCACGAGACATGTAACATTATTTACGAGTGATGACGCCAAGGGTAAGCGTTTTAACGCTTAATTATGTCTGGTGGTCGGTTTGTCAATGATATTCAATTTCAGCTGTATCACCAAGTGTTAGAGATCAGATTTTAGTTGCTTAAATATGTCAGTGTTTTGGATTGGAATGTCAGCTTTAACACCAAGAGTTAGAGAATATAGTTTGATTTATGTTAACTTTGTATAAAGCGATTTTTGGCGACAGTCTAAACTCAAATATAATTATCTTAATATATTACGGACACATTCAAACTGTCATGACATGTTAAAAGTTTTATAAATATCTATTCATTTTCTAATTATACGTTTTTAAAAGAAAATGTTTGTCTGGTTGTTCCCAAAATATAAAACCAAGCCAAATCCCGTTTAAGACGACTCAGAGTCAAGATTTCTCTGGAAACTGATATTTTTCGTTAAATGTGATTATTAAAAAAACAGTGTGGGATAGCCATGCTTCATCGAATGGGTTTCACCAGAGTGATACCACGGCCTCACAGATATCAACTTCGCCGACTGGGAGAGTTTACCGGGGTATAAAATTCAAATAACTCAAGTTCTCTTACAGATGTCCGCATTTTGGATCTTATTGTGTAGGGAAACACATAAAATAAATAAATTAATATAATTCGTATTCACTGACATTTATACAACGCCATCTAGCCCCATATTAAGTGCGTAGTTGGGGTACTAAATAACTTATAAATATACTTTTTTTTGTACATACATATAATACATAGTCAACACCCAATAGACCAATACAAACGGAAATGTTCACGCACACAAATGTTTGTACTATTTTTTGTGATTGCCGACGTATCAGCCATTACACCAGATGGGTCGTCTGTACTCCAAATGTACTGCATGTCTGAATTAGTTTCATCATTTTTTTACCCACATAAAGCAGTTATTCCGGAACACCGTAGTCTACGGCCTATATGTAATAACACCAAAATATGGGAGTATTGAGCCAGCACGGTGGGTATCGGCCCAAATCCTTATATGCTATGCGGGAAGGCCGCTGCCAGTGTTGCCTTAGCCCTTTTGTAGCTAGATCAAGCACTTTTTAGTATAGGTGAACTCCTTTTTTAACGATTTAGCTCGAAAAGAGCAATCTCGCTCTTTTTCACTGTCTTGAAAATATTACCAAATCATTCGACATGCTAACAAGTACATTTTGCTATTTCATCAGTTATGATACCCTTTTTCTAAATGCTCAAAAGAAAACGGCTTCATGACATGATTATTTCAGTATTTTTAGAACTCTATTTTACTTCTCAAAAAGCCCTTTCCTCTGCCCTTCAGTGGGCCATTATAGGCTGATAATTATAAATAAACTGCCGGGGTCCCTTTGTAACAAGCAACTTACTGCCGTTTGCTAGCGATCTTGGTGTTCAGTATCCTGAGGATGTATAGGAAGTTCTTTATATTCGTATGTTGATAAAATAGCTGCAAACACAATACCCAAAGTACCATGTAAAATATACTAGGAATTCCACCGATGTAATATTAAGAGTAACATCGCCTATAAACCTGGTTTAACATAAAATAAGCTTTTAGGACCGTGCATATCCTGAAAGTGGAATAGTTTTGGCCTCGATTAAGTCTTTGAGGTTGAACTTTTTTTGTACAATACAAGGCATTGTTGGCATATTTTCATGTAGACGGAATCGTTAAATAAGGTACGATGCTAATCTTAATGTCATATTTTGGCAAATACTTTATCTACATCTACTTTGACGCCCCTTTTGGTGTTGCGGTTGAGAGGTCGACTGCAACCACCAAGGGTTCCGGGTTCAATCCCCGGGCAGTACAAACATTTGTGTGCATGAACATGTCTGTTTGTAATGGTTAGGGTGTTTTCTATATATATTATGTATGTATTTACAAAAAAAATATGTATATAAGTAAGTTTATCCGTTGTTTAGTACCCATAATACAGGCTTCACGCTTGAATTGGGGCTAGAGGGCGCTGTGTGAATGTCAGTGGATATATATTTATTTATCTACTAATCTCTCTTCTCTCTCTTCAACTAATCGCAGACCACTGCTGGACATTGGTCTCCTCCATTATGTCCCGGACCTCCGCTTTTCTCATCCTGTCTTCACCAGCGACCTTTCGCAAGTCGTCGGTACATCTACTAATATTATCTTAAAATAAAAACCTATACTCCGATTTCATCTTTAAAATGACTTTTAATTATTACTAATTGAAAGTAATTGTACATTTTTTGTAGACGTTTTGGTATCTTTGCAGTTATCGTGATCGCAATTTCCTAATGGGACACCGTGTACAAGGCCTCAGGGCACCTGTAAGGGCTAATGGCGGCTGTGTACAAAAAATAATTTTAGCCTAGGGCGTTTTGAATTATCTTTTTTAAGCTATGCAGGTGCTTGAAATAGAGTAAAGATTTTTTTTCACAATATTTTTCTTGGCCTTTGTCTTTGGTGCTCCTAAAGGATGGCTCTCGTGTATATTTCTCACTTTGCACATACCGTTGCGGAGTCCCTGCAAGGCCAATTATAAACTTTAACTTCCATTTAATTAATCTCATTTCTCTTCAAACGACTAATCGGTCTAAACCCCTCTGCTGGAAATAGGTCTCACCCATTCTGCGTAAGATTCCCTATACTTTGCCTATCCAAGTCGGCGTTTGGCTATACCATAATGGCAAGCTTTACAAAGCTATGTGTTACGGGCTGTAGAATAAAACTGGAAATAAAATTACCTACTAAATACTGGGCTAAATATATATTTACCTAACAACTGCACACTAGTTCTTTAATTATAGAAACCTAAAAATGGTTTATATCATTTTCAATGCAATAAATCGAATATATCTTGACAAATAAATTTTGCCTAAGGTTGTTTTACTTCATTCCCGAATTAAAATCCAACCTCTTATTCTAAGAGCGATCGGAAGCAAAAATCAATCTTTTTTTATGTTAACAAGTATACAGGAAAGTCATGGCGCTCACCTGATGGTAAGTGATAAGCCTGATCATGACAGCAGTATTGATGGAGACCAACATCTGATAGTCAATTCGGTATTTTCCACCATCCGCAATAAAATACCAAACCTTATTTTTATAAAAGCGCACCTTATTTGATATGTCGTTTCTTTGATCACTTTTGTTTATTTGTAATATTGTATTTTTAAATACACTGAAACCAATAAATATTAGGTCAATTGATGATAGTGAGCAATGACGTCATATATCAATAATCTCATACAAAATATGGAAACGTTCATTTTTGACAGTTCATAAAAAGTGCGTCAACGATTAGTGGTGTCAAATACCCAATTATTATTCTCCATCAATGCCGCACTGCGCCTGTCACCCGAGACAACAGACGTGAGGTCGCTTATACCCCACTTTTACTAGCTACAGTGCCCTTATTCCGAAACACAGGAGTGCAAAATACTTCATTTCACTAGACGATATCTGGTACCTACCCAGACGACTCAATACCAAGTCTACTACCTAGCTACATCTCAAGCATTTTATTTTCAAAATTTTGGTCAGTTTATAGTTTTGGGTATTGTTTTATTTCAAATGAGCTTTTCATATTTTCATTTAATTAATTTGATTTGGTTGCTGTTACTTCAATTAATGGTTGTTGCAGTTTCTATAACATTATTTTGATATGTTCTTTTGGCATACAATGTATTTCTTTCGTTCTCACAACGTCGTGGTGTGAATAACTTTAAGATTGCTTACGTGCCACCCGAAGTCGCCTGATTCGGACCATTTCCCTCACACTCTCATTTCATATTCACCCGTCCGCGTTGCCTTCATCATCTAAGGGAAGAGTGAATTTTAGGGACTCTAGGAAAATTAATTACACTTCATTAAAAATTAAAAGTGTTTATTCAGTTTAAGTCCTTACAGAACACTTATGAATGTCAAATAACTACTACGGGTTCGGACGGTAGTTTTCCATTGAGAATAATCCAGCAAGAAACTCAGTATTACTCTTTTAAAAAAATTGTGTTTTATCATATCATTTGTTATCAAAATAATTATATAAAGCATTGGTTGTTACATTTTTTATTGCGGTGAATACGGTCTGAACTCCCCATACAATGATGTAAATTTATACAGAATATAATTGTCCCCATAGCTATGCTGTGCGAGAAAGACTGAATTCTACAATGTGATGTTAATAGCTGATGATGATTCTCCCTGTCCCCTCAATATTTTATCCAACCACATTTAACAAGCCACATTTAACATTTTATAATTATTTGTAACATTTTATTGGCTGTACGACAACCTATATAATACATTTTATTATGTCATTAATTAGCTGCACTGCGGTGATACCCGCGGATTAAGATATCCTCATTGAACTAGCTATTAAAATCAATTCGTAGTTATTACTTAATTTTCCTGAAACATAGTATTTTCTTAATAAAAGTAGCCTAAGTATTTTCTTATAGCTGATGTACTACTATCTGCCAATTTAAGTCCCGTCAAAATCGATCAACCGATTTCCGAGATTATTTACAACAAAATGACAGACTAATACTTTAAAAACGTGTTGTTTTGGTGTATGTACCAACCAATATCCCAATAATTTGCTGTGTGGGAAGGCCTGTGTTTTGTAGCGTGCCGTTATATATAGGCTGATGATGAAGGACTTAAATTGAATAATAAATGTCTGATTTTAATTTTTTTGCTTCATCGAGCCGAAGGATTTCCTAGGCTATGCTTGCCAAGACACGTAGGCGAGTCGTAATATTATTCAAAGCGGGAACCCTCTTCTGCCCCGCGATACGCTCTTTTCCCAATTTTAAAACGGCTTCATAAGAAACAGGCAACTTGTAAAAGAGAATGCGCATATTTTGGTACTTGTACTATTGTGAGAGACTTGAAGTAGGTTGTTTGGAATATTTTGAATAACTTTAAAGTTTTAGGGTCTAATATGTGTGCTTTTAAATTTCTATACTTATATTATAAATGTGAAAAATAATCTAGTCGTCTTTCACGGCAAAAAAGGACAAATAGACGCGAAATTTTAGATGGAGATACTTAAAGGGAGAGTGATATAGGCTACTTTTTGTCTAAATTTGATCCCCCATTTACTTAATGGGGAATGTAAGTTTGTATGGAGCGTTCTGCAGTTTTCAAAACAGAAAGATAAATATCGATGAAAATACATATATCATCTACATCAGCGTTAAATATTAGTTCAGGAGAACCGTGTTACTCCGTAGAGCGTCGGTGGCTCAGTGGTGTGGACTGTCGCCTTCCTACCGGGAGGGCTGAGGTTCAAATCCCGACAATGTATTTTCGAATTTTCGAAATATATATATCGTTATCCGACGCTCTTACGGTGAAGGAAAACATCTGAGGAAACCTTCATGCACGCCTGCGAAGTGATTCGAAGGTTTGTGTGTGAAGTCGTCCAATCCGCACTGGGCCCGCGTGGACGACTAAGGCCTAATCACCCTATACGGGTAGGCTCGTGCCCCTCGGTGGGGACGTTTAATGAACTGATGATGATGTGTTACTCCGAATTTAACGCGAGTGAAGTCACGGGCAAACGGTAGTATAACTACTAAAGCATAATAATCGCAACTGTTACGTGCCTTCTATTCATGTGAAAGAGAACTTGACGATGTAACAGCGCTTTTGCTTGAACAGTACAAGTCAAGCAGAGGTCGTTTTCAGAGATCAAATTTCAGATGAGTGATCGCGAGTCTCTCTATTCTACTGAAGGCCCGTTACTCCATTTGAGAATTATCTAAAGAGCTACTATCATAAGGCGATGGCCGATCGAGCTCTTTCTTCTGATAGACTTTTCCCTTTGGCTTCTTATTGGCATCAGATATACCAAGAAAAAAGCTCTGAGCTTTGCTTAAATCTCCAATAAGCTGCACGCTACGAGTCCACTAAGGCAGATATCAATGCATGGCCAATTGAAACCATAATAATATTATTATATACACTACAAATTAAGGTTAATCGAAACAACTCGTGCACGGTATCGCCAGTCCGCATTTGGTATCGATGGATAAGCTAGTTCCATCTATGAACAGATGACTTCATTTCCATGCCAGAGGTCTTTGCTCGGCAGTTGAACTATTGTAATTGTAAAGTGTTCGATAACTCAATAACAATGCTGATCTGTATAAGAAGTTTAGTCATAGAACATGCGTGCTGATAGATACTATTTTTATATATTACTATATATTAATGATAATAATTTAATTTAGACTTTTTATGATGTTTTTTCTCGGAGTGAGGATATCTCTAAAAGAAGTAAAGTGACCGCAGGATTATCAAACTCATGCGGCCATATGTAGGGCATACAAAAACTCAACTATCTGTACAGTAAGCATCAACTTAGAAACTTTGATTTGTTTTGTGTTATAAGTGTACAGAACGGTCGGGACGTTCATCTGATGGTAAGTGATACGCCTAACTATGACAGAGCAGCATTGAAGCAGGCCAAGACAGAGCAGCATTGAACAACCGATGGACAGTTATCCTCCATCAATGCCGCACTGAGAGCGTCGGTGGCTCAGTGGTGTGGACTGTCGCCTTCCTACCGGGAGGGCTGAGGTTCAAATCCCGACACGTACCAATGTATTTTCGAATTTTCGAAAAATATATGTACGTTATCCGACGCTCTTACGGTGAAGGAAAACATCGTGAGGAAACCTTCATGCACGCCTGCGAAGAGATTCGAAGGTTGTGTGTGAAGTCGTCCAATCCGCACTGGGCCCGCGTGGACGACTAAGGCCTAATCACCCTATACGGGTAGGCTCGTGCCCCTCGGTGGGGACGTTTAATGAGCTGATGATGATGATGATGATGAATGCCGCACTGCGCCCGTCACCCGAGACAACGTATGTTAAGTCTTTAATATCCGGTAATTTTACTATAGCTGAGCTTTAGGCAATAACATACACTAAAAAGTGAATCACTGATTTTCACCCATTGCCAAAAAACCTGAGTAAAGTTAAATATTTAGATAACTTTGAATATTACCATTGTCATGGAATACGAGTATGATTTTGTAAATAATTTTGAGAAATTGTGATATTAGTATATTAATGATAGATCAGTAATGAAAAAATAGATAGTAATAAAATCCATAAAGATAAATATGAACGCAATATATTTACATAATGTTTTCATTATTGAAAAACACGGCTCTCAAATATAATCCGTCAATGTTGAAGATTAAGCCTGCGATCTATAAATAGTTATTGCGAAAGATCCGAAGCCCTCCCACGCTTAAATTTTATTAAAGACCTCTTCTACCTCGAAATACTAAATTAAGGTAACAATTACAACCGGTGTTGCGATACTGTCGATAATTGGACTATCGATATTTCATTAGATATAAAAATTTGATAGTATCGATACAAAGGCAATATATTTCTGCATATTGATTTATTATTGATAACAGTGACGGAAAACATCGTTAGGAAACCGGCGCACGCCTTCGAAGAGATTCAAAGGATTTGCGCTGAGTACAGGTAGAATCGTGCCCTCGGTGACGACGTTTAATGACCTGCTAGTGATGATATTAATACAATATTTACACTTATGTAGCTATCGATAGTATTAATTGGATCGATACTTTTGTCTTTGCCAATTATCGATAGTAGACTATCGAGCGGCAACACAGCACTAATACACTAATAACAACACTAACAAAATGCTAAGTCTCTTATTTGTACTGGAAAATGTCTTGAGCGAGAAATGTTTGCCCGGTAAAATGTGTTTGTGGATCGTTGCCATAAATAGAAAATTCGTGTACAAAATATTTGTGGCCAGATATATAATGGAATGTCGTCGTTAAAAGGACGAAAGGAGTACGCTTTAAATTCGCAGATTTATATATAGGTGGTAGACTCGTACTGAGAGTCTAGGTAGGTACCACGGAAGTGCCCGATATCGTCCTGTGAAATAGTAGTGGTTAGATCGAAAACACTTCGGTGTTTCGGGATGGGCACTGTATCTGCTATCAAATTACCATGACTTAAAGAGACCTAACGTCTGTTGTTTCGGGTGACGGGCCGCAGTGCGCATTAATGGAGAGGATTAATTTTACAGAATGCCGCTCTGTCATGGTCAGGCGTATCACTTATCATCAGGTGAGCGTCCTGACAGTCCTGTTCATTTCCTGTAACATAAAAAAACAAGAGTCGTCTGGTAAGTTCCACCGTAAGTGCTAGNGAGACAACAGACGTGAGGTGCTTATACCCACTTTTACTAGCTACAGTGCCTTATTCCGAAACACAGGAGTGCAAATACTTCATTTCACTAGAGATATCTGGTACCTACCAGACGACAATACCAAGTTACTATCTAGCTACATCTCAGCCATTTTATTTCAAAATTTGTCAGTTTATAGTTTTGGGATTTGTTTTATTTGTTTTCATTAATTAATTGATTTGGTTGCTGTTACTTCAATTAATGGTTGTTGCAGTTTCCATAACATTATTTTGATATGTTCTTTTGGCATACAATGTATTTCTTTCGTTCTCACAACGTCGTGGTGTGAATAACTTTAAGATTGCTTACGTGCCACCCGAAGTCGCCTGATTCGGACCATTTCCCTCACACTCTCATTTCATATTCACCCGTCCGCGTTGCCTTCATCATCTAAGGGAAGAGTGAATTTTAGGGACTCTTAGGAAAATCAATTACACTTCATTAAAAATTAAAAGTGTTTATTCAGTTTAAGTCCTTACAGAACACTTATGAATGTCAAATAACTACTACGGGTTCGGACGGTAGTTTTCCATTGAGAATAATCCAGCAAGAAACTCAGTATTACTCTTTTAAAAAAAATTGTGTTTTATTATATCATTTGTTATCAAAATAATTATATAAAGCATTGGTTGTTACATTTTTATTGCGGTGAATACGGTCTGAACTCCCCATACAATGATGTAAATTTATACAGAATATAATTGTCCCCATAGCTATGCTGTGCGAGAAAGACTGAATTCTACAATGTGATGTTAATAGCTGATGATGATTCTCCCTGTCCCCTGAATATTTTATCCAACCACATTTAACATTTTATAATTATTTGTAACATTTTATTGGCTGTACGACAACCTATATAATACATTTTATTATGTCATTAATTAGCTGCACTGCGGTGATACCCGCGGATTAAGATATCCTCCTGCAGCTAGCTATTAAAATCAATTCGTAATTATTACTTAATTTTCCTAAAACATAAAGTCTTTTCTTAATAAAAGTAGCCTAAGTATTTTCTGATAGCTGATGTACTATCTGCCAATTTAAGTCCCGTCAAAATCGATCAACCCGTTTCCGAGATTATCCACAACAAAATGACAGACAAATACTTTAAAAAAGTGTTGTTTTGGTGTATGTGCCAACCAATATTCCCATAACTTTGCTGTGTTGGAAGGCCTGTGTTTTGTAGCGTGCCGTTATAGGCTGATGATGAAGGACTTAAATTGAATAATATGATTTTAATTTTTTTGCTTCATCGAGCCGAAGGATTTCCTAGGCTATGCTTGCCAAGACACGTAGGCGAGTAGTATATTATTCAAAGCGGGAACCCTCTTCTGCCCCGCGATACGCTCTTTTCCCAATTTTAAAACAGCTTCATAAGAAACAGGCAACTTGTAAAAGAGAATGCGCATATTTTGGTACTTGCACTACTGTGAGAGACTTGAAGTAGGTTGTTTGAAATATTTTGAATAACTTTAAAGTTTTAGGGTCTAATATGTGTGCTTTTAAATTTCTATACTTATATTATAAATGTGAAAAATAATCTAGTCGTCTTTCACGGCAAAAAAGGACAAATAGACGCGAAATTTTAGATGGAGATACTTAAAGGGAGAGTGATATACGCTACTTTTTGTCTAAATTTGATCCCCCATTTACTTAATGGGGAATGTAAGTTTGTATGGAGCGTTCTGCAGTTTTCAAAACAGAAATCTTTCTGTTATTTTCATCGATATTTATCTAAATATCGATGAAAATACATATATCATCTACATCAGCGTTAAATATTAGTTCAGGAGAACCGTGTTACTCCGAATTTAACGCGAGTGAAGTCACGGGCAAACGGTAGTATAACTACTAAAGCATAATAATCTCAACTGTTACGTGCCTTCTATTCATGTGAAAGAGAACTTGACGATGTAACAGCGCTTTTGCTTGAACAGTACAAGTCAAGCAGAGGTCGTTTTCAGAGATCAAATTTCAGATGAGTGATCGCGAGTCTCTCTATTCTACTGAAGGCCCGTTACTCCATTTGAGAATGGCCGATCGAGCTCTTTCTTCTGATAGACTTTTCCCTTTGGCTTCTTATTGGCATCAGATATACCAAGAAAAAAGCTCTGAGCTTTGCTTAAATCTCCAATAAGCTGCACGCTACAAGTCCACTAAGGCAGATATCAATGCATGGCCAATTGAAACCATAATAATATTATTATATACACTACAAATTAAGGTTAATCGAAACAACTCGTGCACGGTATCGCCAGTCCGCATTTGGTATCGATGGATAAGCTAGTTCCATCTATGAACAGATGACTTCATTTCCATGCCAGAGGTCTTTGCTCGGCAGTTGAACTATTGTAATTGTAAAGTGTTCGATAACTCAATAACAATGCTGATCTATATAAGAAGTTTAGTCATAGAACATGCGTGCTGATACTGATACTATTTTTATATATATTATATATTAATGATAATAATTTAATTAAGACTTTTTATGATGTTTTTTCTCGGAGTGAGGATATCTCTAAATGAAGTAAAGTGACCGCAGGATTATCAAACTCATGCGGCCATAAGTAGGGCATACAAAAACTCAACTATCTGTACAGTAAGCATCAACTTAGAAACTTTGATTTGTTTTGTGTTATAAGTGTACAGAACGGTCGGGACGTTCATCTGATGGTAAGTGATACGCCTAACTATGACAGAGCAGCATTGAAGCAGGCCAAGACAGAGCAGCATTGAACAACCGATGGACAGTTATCCTCCATCAATGCCGCACTGAGAGCGTCGGTGGCTCAGTGGTGTGGACTGTCGCCTTCCTACCGGGAGGGCTGAGGTTCAAATCCCGACACGTACCAATGTATTTTCGAATTTTCGAAAAATATATGTACGTTATCCGACGCTCTTACGGTGAAGGAAAACATCGTGAGGAAACCTTCATGCACGCCTGCGAAGAGATTCGAAGGTTGTGTGTGAAGTCGTCCAATCCGCACTGGGCCCGCGTGGACGACTAAGGCCTAATCACCCTATACGGGTAGGCTCGTGCCCCTCGGTGGGGACGTTTAATGAGCTGATGATGATGATGATGATGAATGCCGCACTGCGCCCGTCACCCGAGACAACGTATGTTAAGTCTTTAATACCGGTAATTTTACTATAGCTGAGCTTTAGGCAATAACATACACTAAAAAAGTGAATCACTGATTTTCACCCATTGCCGAAAAAACCTGAGTAAAGTTAAAATATTTAGATAACTTTGAATATTACCATTGTCATGGAATACGAGTATGATTTTGTAAATAATTTTGAGAAATTGTGATATTAGTATATATTGAATGATAGATCAGTAATGAAAAAATAGATAGTAATAAAATCCATAAAGATAAATATGAACGCAATAGGTACTTACATAATGTTTTCATTATTGAAAAACACGGCTCTCAAATATAATCCGTCAATGTTGAAAGATTAAGCCTGCGATCTATAAATAGTTATTGCGAAAGATCCGAAGCCCTCCCACGCTTAAATTTTATTAAAGACCTCTTCTACCTCGAAAATACTAAATTAAGGTAAACAATTACAACCGGTGTTGCGATACTGTCGATAATTGGACTATCGATATTTCATTAGATATAAAAATTTGATAGTATCGATACAAAGGCAAATATATTTCTGCATATTGATTTATTATTGATAACAGTGACGGAAAACATCGTTAGGAAACCGGCGCACGCCTTCGAAGAGATTCAAAGGATTTGCGCTGAGTACAGGTAGAATCGTGCCCCTCGGTGACGACGTTTAATGACCTGCTAGTGATGATATTAATACAATATTTACACTTATGTAGCTATCGATAGTATTAATTGGATCGATACTTTTGTCTTTGCCAAATTATCGATAGTAGACTATCGAGCGGCAACAACAGCACTAATACACTAATAACAACACTAAAAAATGCTAAGTCTCTTATTTGTACTGGAAAATGTCTTGAGCGAGAAATGTTTGCCCGGTAAAATGTGTTTGTGGATCGTTGCCATAAATAGAAAATTCGTGTACAAAATATTTGTGGCCAGATATAAAATGGAATGTCGTCGTTAAAAGGACGAAAGGAGTACGCTTTAATTCGCAGATTTTATATACTAGGTGGTAGACTCGGTACTGAGACGTCTAGGTAGGTACCACGGAAGTGCCCGATATCGTCCTGTGAAATAGTAGTGGTTAGATCGAAACACTTCGGTGTTTCGGGATGAGGGCACTGTATCTAGTAAAATTACCATGTATAAGAGACCTAACGTCTGTTGTTTCGGGTGACGGGCGCAGTGCGGCATTGATGGAGAATATATTTATCAGAATGCCGCTCTGTCATGGTCAGGCGTATCACTTATCATCAGGTGAGCGTCCTGACAGTCCTGTTCACTTTGTAACATAAAAAAACAAGAGTCGTCTAGGTAAGTTCCACCGTAGTGCTAGGTATCGTACCTTGAATTAGTGTTTTGCACTTCCGGGTTTCGGGAAGTTGCTATTAGAATGTTGCTATAAAATTACCGGGTATGGTCTCACAGACCTAATATCTGTCGTTTCGGGCGCAGGGCATTATTGATAGTACAATTATTAATTTCTTTCAACACTGCATCCGTCATGGTCAGGCGTATCACTAACCACCAGGTGAGCGATCTGGCCGTACCATTTTCTTGATGACCTAAAACAAAAAACACACACAAGGTGCGGATAAACGTTGGCTGTCCGTGAATATGATAATGATGTACCATTATCATATTCATTCATCCATCCACTAGCGTCATGTGGTAGGAACTACCTTGCCTTGAACCTGATCATTATACGCCAGTTTAATGAGTGTATATCAATAGGCTTTTAACCGGCTCCCGCCCGAAATAGACCTATTCTGCACTAGCACTCCATCACTTAAACGGCGACTTACAGAGCGTTATTTTAATTAGTAAATTCACTAAAATACGAAGTTTTGTGGTCAGCACTCTTATCTCAGTTTGTTTTAAACTTACAGCTTTCCTTGTGAATGTAGTCGAATTTATAGGTGGAGACTTATTATTAGCATTGTATTAAACTTAAGTAATATTTTTGTAAAAATTTATGCTGTTAGTCTTCCGAAAATAAATAAATAAATAGCATGATGGTTTATCATCTTCAGCCTATAGCATCCACTGCAGGCAGGCCTTCCTGCATGGCATCACGCAGGCCCACTGCGGATTGGTGGGTTAACGACTACAATCCTAAGATTGTAACCGAGACTGAAAGAGTAACGTGCCCTCCAAAGCACGAATCCTCGTTATTTTCAAACAATCAGGTCATAAAGCATGAAATGGGCGCAGTGCCATTAGTACCATTTATGGTACAAATGGCACTATTTCATACAAATGGCATGTACAAATTTTACTTACACCGCAATGCAATTATTTTGTACTATTAGACAGTACTCTTGAAGGTACAAATGGCACTTATTTATGACATTATTACAACGATTGTTTCGCAATAATTTGGACAATTACTTCAATAAATTTAAGAGTAGCAAAATTATCACTCCCGCTTCTTCAACCTATTGCAGCCTACTCACAGGTGTTCCCCATTCTGTGCCAGATATCGGTCTTTCGGTTTTCTCATCCAGCCTCCACCAGCGACCTTTATACCCTTATTACCCTTAGGTACAAGTACTAGTAAAAATACTAGGGGGTCCATACATAACCAATTAGTTCAGTTTAGAAAGTGAACAACTAATAAATTAATCGAACTGATAAAGAATGCTGTCCTCTTTAAAGTACTTTACGGAGAACTTCAAATATAATTATGGTCTCCTAATACTATTTTAATTACAACAATATACATTTTTTTGGGATATAAATGGGATAAGTTAGTGTCGTTTGTAACTTCCACGGTACTGTTCAATGGTACAAATGGCACTGTGCCCTGAAATGTCCTTATCAAACTGGGAACTATAAAGTGACTTTCACTATGCAGGATTTGAACCCAGAACTTAGAAACACTAGAACACAAAAACAGTTGCAATGTTGTTGCGACATAATCGCTTATTTGTATTTATGAGACTGGAAGTCGGAAAACGTACTTATATAAGATTTATAAGAAATGTTCACCAAATTATTGGTGTTCGCTTTAATACAAGAACGCGTCGGCTACGTGACCGATACGGAGGGCTATATGAAAAAAGGTATAGTACCCACATATTGTGTATACATATACAATATGTGATTTTTTACAAAAACGTTGTGAGTCTAAAAAAAGTTGATTACATTATGAGCTATGTATGTTTGTTTTTACAAAAAAAATGTATGCGAATTGTCATCTTATTTCGAGCTTTAAGTAAAGCATTATTTTATTAAGTAGACATATAATTACATTTTCTTAATGGTGGACGATTAGAATCAGGGCTGCCACCTTTAGGGGGAGAAAATTCGGGACGATCGGGCATCCATCAGTGACGT
>PQWD01010014.1:0-23522 GCA_019425675.1 Leucinodes orbonalis | reverse complement strand
TTATATAAGTTAATATATTTATAAGATTTGTTTACTTATCCGATCAAATCAACGACATAACAGCTAGTGGTCGGTGGATCAAATCTGAGAATCAATTATAGTGATCATAAGTATAGATCAACTGAGCTCCTTTTTACATTCTGTCAAAAAGATTATGTCGGCATTTAGGTAATCAACTGACTTACTTTTAATGCTCTATTTCAGTTAAAAATAAAGGATCCGATACCATAATCATAAAAATAATGTGGGGTTTTTGAGTATTAAATAGATTCATGATATTTTGAAATTCACTAAACATTATATTTAAAAAATGTTCATCGATACAGTTTAAATTCTCATAATCTTTACGGTTTGAATGAAATAGTTCAATATTACTTACGCATTTTTGCAGTTTTGCCTCACTGAGAGCTTTAATAAGATCCTCCAGGCCGAGGCAGTGCAGGCCCTCGTTGGACGGAGTGGCCTCCTCGCTGGTGGTGCCGGACTGTGCTGATGAAGTCGACGACGGCACTTCTTCTATTCCTGGGATGTCACGAGTGGGCGGTGACTGTAGCGGCGTCTCTATGGTCTCCTAAGGGTGTGACAAAAAATATTACAAGAGACATTTTTTTACGGCAATACATATATTAAATATCAAATAAACCTATCAACATTATTTTTTATGTTAGAAGTGAACGGGACGGTCAGTGTGCTCACCTGTTGGTAAGTGATACGCCTGACCATGACTGAAGCAGTGTTCAAGGATATTAATAACCGTAGGTGGTTCTTAGTTTGCCGTCAACACTGCCTTGCACCCGTCCCGTGCGTTGAAACCCCAAAAACAAGGGAGAGGGAAAAGGAAATCGTCAGGTAACTCGTTTCACGAATCACAACTAACAATTCCAGTCATAATTCCTGCCCAAGATATCTCGATACATTCAGTAACCGTTTAAATACGTATAAGATGGAACTGAAAATTGACAAATAAAAGAGCAAATGACACCGAGCGGCACATTCAAGCTTATCATGGATAGCTCAAAGTGCTGGCATGTATTAATTGTGCTCGGTTACCCCAAATACAATGAATATTTTTTTATGAGATAGAAAGCAAACTAGCAGACTGCTCATCTGATGGTAAATGACACCGTCGCCCATGTACACTTGCAATATCTGAGGGCAAAGAAATGCGGTGCCGGCCTTTAAGATGGGAATTCGCTCTCTTCTTGAATGTCGCCAGGTCGTATCGTGACAATTATTCTGATGGTAACTGATTGAAAATCCGTAGCTCACAATGTTTTAGGTACCTGTGATTCTTCAGAGGGCTTGTCCTGAGAGTCGCTGGAGCTGTCCACGCTGGAGTTAAACAACATTGGCTCGTGCTCGTGGATGGTCGCCAGCTCGCCGTTAGTGCCGATCACCTTAGGAATAATTGAACATTATACCTACACTTCGGGCTAAATGACTGAGGGGTAAGAATGAGTAGGTGTCCTGTGAAATTCCTATTAAGGCCCTCCGTGGTATAGAGGTCTGAGCGTTGGGCTTAGAAAGAAGATGATTCTGAACTTCGGTCAAGGGCCAAGGTCGAGGTCTCGGGTATAATCTTTGGATAGTAGGTATTGGTAAACACCACATTTGGTCCGCATGTTAAGTTACGGCCCAATAACTTCGATCTAGTTAATATGATCGAAGCCTTATAACCCTGAAACTATGATCAGCGGGAAGGCCTGCGTCGTGTGTAATCATCACTCGTTAATTGATTTTTTTTTCATTTTTGTCAACCAAACATACCCGCTTTCGTTGTTGCAATGTGAGACGTAATAGATGATCGTTCTCGCAGAAATGTTTGAGTGCGGCGTTACCCTCTTAGTGAGACGACAAATCTGCCGTCTACTTGCTAAAACGCCCACATTTTTTTCTATAAAACTGAAAAACCCTGTTTAACGGAAAACAACTTCGGATACTGCATCTCTTATATAGCTATTTATCACCATAAAGCTATAAAAACTTTGCATGTAAAACAACATTTAGTATATTTATTTTATCTGTGCTAATAGTGTGTATAGCCGTGTACAATATAAGTTGCGTATCAACAGAACTAAAAGCTGTGCCCGTCGTTAACGGCGTTTTAAGCTAGCGGACGGCAGAAATAGTGAAGCCTGATGGATACTGACGGTGTCGGGTCGCGCGGCGGCTAGCGCACGCTTGGCCTGTCGGTAGCGCTCGTAGAGGTGTCGCGCGGCGCCGCGCTCGGCCGAGTGCGCGGGCGGCCGGCCGCGTGCTGCCTCCAGTCGTAGCAGCACCTTCTGCACGCACAGCTTCTCCGCTGCTGCTGACCAGCCGCCAGCTGCCGCGCGGCATCCCTCCAGCCACTGCGCACCACATCTCTTCTTAATCTACTATTATTTTGAAACTTAATGAGATTATTATATTAAAAGTTTATTTCTCACTATAAATTACACGGTTACAAACATAAATTTCAGCACAATGAGCAAAACAGTTTATGGTAGGCTGACTTTTCATTAAATACAATTTTTATGCTATCAAAATGTTTTTGATGATTTTTTAATATTGTTTTTTGGTGCATGTGATTCAAATGAATATCACACCTGAGATACATAGCGTAGGCTTATAAACATTTCTAATAAACTAATTCAACAAACGTTAACTTGTGCATTTTATATTGATACTATAAATTTCAGCTTAATTTTAATTAAAATTTTCCAAATAACACAATTAGCTTTGCAATAAACTAATGGAATTATTTGGCGAATATCAGGAGCAGACATTTGATAATTAATGTCGTACTGTGTCTGATTTCATAACAGTAGAGGAAATGAATCACCGTACCTCTTCAATATCGCGAACAACATCAGGCATAGGTTTGTCGCTCTTCAGAACTACTTCTAGCTTCTCATCTCGTTCCTTTTGAAGTTTAGCAGCCTGCAGTTTGAGTGCATATTCCACGGGGTCGGCCTTGATGCAGCGTTTTTCTGCTTGAAGTCTCCGCAAGGTTTCGTTCATTCTCGTCAACTGCACATCAGTCATACGATCGCTTGCAGAAATCGGGTGACCGTTTATTGATTCGTATTCGGCCTCGTATTTACTGATGTTCTTTTTTAGAACGGCGATCTGGAATCGAAGAGGGACATGTGCGTAAGTACTAGTACCATCGTAAATAAAAATAAAAATTATTCAATACTTCCCAGTGAACACTAGTTACTGATTGATCTCTTCCTCAAGCCGATTTGAGACCAGATACTCTAACATGTTTACTAAGATAACGTTTTTACCTAGGTAATGCGTTTTATACACTACTTGCGAAGTTACCCCAGGTTATATGAATACGGTAATGTAGAGTGAGGCACTCCGACTTTGCCTCGCCTCTCTCGCCTTTGTCCGCCATTTGTTGTCGGATTTTGGAACGAGTCAAAGAGCTCGTAGTATCGTTAATGCAGCATCTCTTTTCTCTACTCGCCCGGTCTCGGACTATTTCGCGAGTAGTGTATAGCATGCATAACATCTTAGTTTTTAACTGTAGTCTCAAAACAAGCAATGTTAGAAAACAACCATTATTTAACCAATTGCCAAAAAACAGTTCTTGAATTTTATTATAACTGCCTTTTAGCTCTCCCTGTGGCTAACGATATTCCTTATTGTCACTTATTGTTCTCATCGAGACGGTTGTCAGGTCCGGGCTAGCCCTGGCGCGGGTTTACTCGATTTACAGCCTGTGATTTGTCACAGCGAGCTCTTTCTACGGCCGATGCTCTTAACAGCTCGCCCGCTTTCGATGAAAGGTTGAACAGAAAGTAAGTACCTACCTGTTGATCTTGTCAAGGCGATTGTCATGTCCGGGCTGGTCTCGGCGCGCATTGACTCGAAATGCGGCCTATCTTTCCAACACTCTTACCGCCTTACCTACTTCCGGTGATAAGTTAAAGAGATAAGCTTCCGTTAAAAGGTTGAACAGTAAATGCGTACTTTCTTGTTGATCTTATCGAGGCGGTTTTCAGGTCCGGGCTGGTCACGGCGCGGGTTGACTCGAGACGCGGCCTCTCTTTCGTCTCGCCGAGCCCTTTCCGCGGCCAATACTCTCGCGGCCTCGCCCGCTTCGGCACCCGCCTCCGCTACCGCGCCCGCGCATCTTCCCGCCGCTCGCTGTAACGCCCCCGCGTCCAGGCGCTCCGGCTCATCATATATTACTGGAACTGATAATGATTTGGTTGTTATAGGGTCTCAACTAAAAGCTGTTTGTTAGCGATTTTCGTTCGGTTGATGAAACTTAGCTGCTTTAGAAACAAAATAAAATCTTTATTAGTAGAAATATGTATAGGCAGATAACATTTCAGAGAATCCTGCAATTTAAACACACCTTTTTCCAAATATGAGTTACTTGAGTACGTAAAGACTCAAAAATTACTTATGAGACAGATGTGTAAGTATATTTACAGGGCTGAACTATATTCAATTGAAATTAGACATCGTATTATCAAATAATAGTCTCGAGAACATACTTTAACTGGCAATGATTTGCCTCTGTTACAGATCGTGAATTATTAAATACCTATTGGAACAAAATTTAATACCTATTCGAACAAAACAATTGATTTGAATTCTTACTTTGTGGTTTATACAGCAGTGAATAGTCGAATGGAGGCGGGGTGCTGCACCGTGTATCCTCGGAGGTGGTAAAGCAGTCGTTCTCTTTGGGGTATCTGGGCAGACGAGCTGGCGCGCGTCTGCGTTTTCCTCCATACTGGCGGCGGCGGGGCGAGACAAACGCTCGGCACGCCTCTCCGACTAGAATACAGACATTGCTTAGAACATCCATATTTCCAACACAAAGAATCTAGCCCAAATTCAGAATGTCTTGTACTTTGGTAAATAAAGGCAACGACCTACTTAGATAGTTTTGTTAATACTGTAACGAGAAGTTCAAACAAAAGCCAAAATCCATTCAAATAGACTTTTTCATGGCCACCTAGTGTTGGTTTTGTAACTTTGGCGATCAGCTAAGTCATTGTCATATCAGTCATAAGGCGAACAGAGGATAGGCCTCCACTAGTCAAAACCAATCAGCCTATCTGAACCATAGGCCTCCCCCAATCAATGTTAACCATCCTGGTCATGAGCAGCCTGACTGCAACTTTTATTAGCCACCTCACCAGTCCAACACGCTTCGGCTCCATCGACCACTAACCGAATTGTAAATTTGAGTAATTTTGGTTCTCCGGCGAATATCTTTATTAAAAATTTTATCAGCCAATGAAATCCAGCGAATCGCTATCTCTATTGCACAATGGGCGACCTTTAACTTGTGAACCAGTCCTACGGTGATTCTCTAAGTTTTGGTTCCGTATGTCAGAACACATTAGTTAAAGTACCTCATCTTCAAGCAATGCAGGATCAACGACTTAATAATATGAATCAGCTTCCTATACGCAACCTCGCCTATACATAACCCTCTGGAAATTTCCTTTTCGAAGTTGTTTTGGTTCTATTATCTGGCTAAGATACAAGTATTCTTGCACAAATTCACTCAGAGCGCTATTTAAGAGTCTCGAAGAAAATACGATCATGACACATCATTTTTGTTTTATCTGAGTACGTCCAGATACCTATCTGTCTTGAAGAGTTGTTAAAACTAATCAGCATATCCTTATTGCATCTCCTAGTGCTTCGAAAACAATGGTTCATAACCTGCGACCTTCTTGGCATAATGTAATTAGTAACTAAAACCATAGGAGGGTTTTAGCGCAAAAAGCTATAGCGAAAATATTAATATAGAAATCTCTATGTTTTCCCTCTTCCTTCTATTTAATAATAAGTGGAGGAGGAGTAATATCTGTAGACCAAAAATAGTTTGCCGATAACCCGCATAACTTACTTATTGACAGGAACATGCCACTTACGGTAACGTTATTTAGGTGGAGCTATTTGCCTGGCAGCAGGGTAGAACTTCCTAAGGGAGAATTTCCGTTATATCCAGGTACTAATTATCGTTTGATACTATCGTTTATGCCGCGTTCTTAATATAATTTTAAATTGTTATTACCACCGAAATCAAAATGTCATCTTCCTTAATCGTCTTGCTCGATAATGTTTTTATCTCTCAGCCGGATAAAACCATCGAACAGTATACCGCCAAAAGAAAAGATCACTAGTTCTAGTATATAAAATCTAACATGTTTAGGCATGGGTTAACTTCTTCCTTCCTGTTGTCGTCTTATATTGAACAACTTTCGCAATTCATTAATCTAGTATGGCAGTCTATTTTTTCGAATTTACTTTGCACTGCTTGTTGCAGACGATCTTTACAGCAAAATGAGCTTACTAAAGCTTAAGTAGCGAACATAAATGAATTCCTATAATAAAATGATAATAAATGTATTTTTATGGTGCCTATTAAGTACTGCCATATCCGTGACATTGTATCGTTTCTGTCTATCAATGTGTTTTGGTGGTTATATAAATGGTTTCTTTTTATAAAATTTAAGGCTGAGAGCCATCTGCGCTCACCAATTGCCCGCTGAGGCTGTAAAGGCCGCCTGCGCCAGCAGGGGTAGTCAGTTAAAAAAAATATCCACAAAATATTGAGTTACTTACCTCGAGTCTGTTGCAGTCGTGTAGAGGCGGCGGCGGTGGCGGCGGGGGCAGCCGCTCCTCGCTGTGCGGCCTCCGCTCCTTGCGCTCGTGCGCGCACCCAGAGTCCCTGCGCTCGCGGCGCTTGCGTGCCTCCCGCTCGCACTCGGGCGCCGCCATATCTTCCGTCTGCTTCTCGCCCTCGCGCTCGCAGCACTGCGCACGCCACCCACGCCCAATTACAACGCGCTGCTCGCTCGGGCACTCTTCGTGCCCGTAACCCTACCAATGCGAATGTATGGTGTAGTGCTGTGATGTGAACGCTGTGACTGGTTTTTCGCACGCATAGTAGCTATTTGACCAGAGAATATGTAATGACATATAATGCATATATTGAAAACATTATTTAGTCACAGAGTTTGAAAGATTAAAACGAATCCAGAAATCTAGTCATTTTCTTACAGGATCACAAATTATTTATTTATGTTTCCTATTAAAACAAGACGCGGCTTAAAGTAATTTTTATAATTTATTTTGTATATTATTTAAATGAAGCTAAAGCAATGAATATTCTATCACTTTAATAGAGAAATATATTTGTCGTCTTCTAATCCTTTTCGTAAATTATATTTCAAAGAAGTCATAAGTGTACCTACATAAATAAGAATCCTGATTGATAAAACATATTTCTGAGAACTCTCCTTTTATCCTTTAATTGCTCCTATAAGCTTTTTCCAATATTTAGCACTTGCAAAAATACTCCATCATTTAGATATAAATTATTGAGCTATAAGCAAAATATGGAGTGAAAATTGTCATATTTTTGTAGTGAACCCATTTTAAGTGGCAATATAGTTAGGCTATATTTTGTGTGCTTTTTCGTAAACTTACGAGAGTAAAATGATGACGACATATTATTACATTTTCTTTGGATTTTGTTGACTAAGATCACAATGGTCAAAATCCTCTTTTAATTACTTAAAAAAATATGGGAAAGTTAATAGACATACGTATAAATGGTATATTAAGTTATAATAAGCACAGAACATTATCCAAATTCGTCCGTAAATAAAGTAAACGGTTTCCGAGCGACATCATAAATATTTCAATTTTTGCATATACTTATTAACTTGTGTAATTAAGAATTATATTAAGAAACGTATTTTTTTTAATATCGTCTCTCCTTTTAACACGAATTAAATTGGTTTAAATAATTGTATGAAACAATTCTTAAATAAAATGTGTGTTAAATAAGCATTTGCTTATGATATCAATGTGGAATAATTAAAGGTAAATATAATGAAATCAATTGGGGCAATATTATACACCGATGTCCTGATCTCAATTAGGAAAATTATTGACTTTGCTAAGACATCATGTTTTAGAGGGCGGAGAGCATAGAATGTTAATGGCGTCAGTTTTAAGGCTCTGGAATCTAAATATTTAGAATAATTTGTTTGACCATTAGCTAAATAATAGTACCTACCTAATTCCGCAAGGCAAGACAGAGCAATTGTATTGTACAGAATTATTTTAAAAAAATGGTATTGTTTTTTGAACTTATTTCCCGAAATTGAATCTCATCCAGAATCTAGAATAGAAAATCTGTAGGCTAGTCGGATTTAAAAATCTGTTTTTCAAATTGGGACTCCAATGAATACCGCGTATACGGTTGCACCACTAAGGTCGCTGATACAAATATAATTTCAGGTTTTGCACAACACGTTTTTTATATTTCAAATAGTATGTAAATGTTAACTTAACATTTCCGCGGCCATTAAAGTCTAATCCATACATACAATATTAGACAATACGAGTAGGTGGGTGTCAAAGCTAAATGTTTACGAATTGTGTTAAGTGAGTGGCTTGAATGGATGTAATGGCAGTGTAAATAGAAACTGTACAAAGTATGGATATGTCATAGTCTGTTTCCGTTTGTCAAGCTGGCAGTCACGCAATTATTAGATTAGACATAAGTAGATTAAAGCTGGAACTAGATTTCTACGTCGTGTATTGTTAAGTACGGTAGGTACTATGAGTAGATATTTTTTATGAAGGTCACGGGAAAAGCAATAGTGAAGTTTGTTTTTAATCAATAAGAAATAAATAAGTATGTGTTGGTTAAGCGTATTATTGAATAGAGTCTTGAAGACTATACGCTCGACTCTGATGACAAAGGGCGAGCGAGAGTAATTAATTATAATGTAATAATTCACATACAACGATTTGGTTCCAACAACAGTATCGATTTCCTTTTCCCGCGCCTTAAGCATTTTGTATATGCATTAAGCGATAAAATTGATTTGAAAAATATCTAGATAAAATTCATGGCTACTATTGGTAGGAATGATGTTATATATGAAGCCCCATCATTAATTTTCACAAGTACCTGTTTAATATCCAATTGTACCATGTCGCCTCAGACTTAAAACTTAGACTTCAAACTAAATCCCCAATTTCCAAAAGGGCCGTGAGGATTCTGAAATTAAACCATTTAAGAATGCAACTGAAAAGCGTAAAATTATAATAGAGCCCTATGTATATATATGGTCTTATTTTTAATGACCAGATGTTCAAAAATATTTGCCCATCATTCCAATTCTAAAAATAAACGTGAAAGGTTGTGTACTTACAATACAATAACGTGCAGCACCAACTATGGAGTCCAAGATTCTGGAAATGTTGTCCCGTCGACGGCTGGCCAGCGTTAGCGCGAATGGGGCCCGCTTATGAGCAAAACCCCCTCCAGTAATCCACAACCGAACACCAAACCACCAGGCTATTGCTTATCCTTTGATGTAAAACAACATGTAAAAACTAAAACGAAACGGCGGGGGCGGATTCGCGCGCCGTTTTGGCGGAAACTTTGACACTAAACTAATAGAGTCTAGCTCAGTACACTGCAATGTTTTATTTGATGATGTCACTAGTGAGTACCGCCATGTCGCGATCCCGGCACATATTGGTACGGAGTTCTGACAACAAGGCCTTATTGTTTTTAACACTTTACGGTTGTTTCAAGAAATGTGTTGAAACCAGTCTGTAATTTAGCATTGATGGTCCGTGAGGTGTGGGGAGCTGCTTAGCTCGTGGACCCTGTTAATGGGAGCATCTCATGATTTCTATCGATGAATTCATATTTCCCAACTTGGTAGCTGAAGGTGGACAAAGAATGTTGGCTTAATTGTCGTCTATCATCTTGCGAGCTTCACAATCAACTTTTCTGTCTGGATATTTCGGGATATCGGATCTGAAACAAAAAGATAAAAATATTTAAGCAAAAGAAATCGTTGTGTCGAAATGGTAACTTGAGCCGATAACGTATTCCCATCTAACAAATAGGAGTAATGTATCACAATGACTTCAATTTGTCGAAAGTAACGATTTACATTTTTACGTTAAGATAGGATTGATATATTTTGACTACTTCGATTTACTGAAATAGAGAATAGAACAGTTTTAACAAAAAACTTTAAAAGCAGTCATAGCTTTTAAAGTTTTTTAGTATTGAGAGTCTATTTTGGGCGCAGTATTCTGTTTGACGGGTACATTACTTAGCAGGTTAATGTATACCTTAGATGGAATATCCATTTCAGATGTTTCTTAACACATACACAATCATCATCACTATTAGTCAAATAATAAATGGCGTCGGTGGCTCAATGATGTGGACTGCTGCCTCCTACCACCACGTTCAAATCCCGCACTGTTCAATCGCCACGACGTTCAAATCCGCCATACGTTCAATCCACACGTAATGAGTTTTCGAATTTCCGAAATATATGTACGTTATCCGATGCTCTTATGGTGAAGGAAAACATCGCGAGGAAACTGCGCGCACACTGCGAAGAGATTCAAAGGTCGTCCAACACGCAATGGGCCCGTGTGGACGACTAAGGCCTAATCACCCTATACGGGTAGGCTCGTGCCTCAGTGGGACGTTTCATCAGCTGATGATGATGATGATGATAATCATCAAACTAAATCTGTCAATATAATATATTTTACGGTCAATATGAGGTGATGGTTCTATATGAGCCTTAATTACTCCACGTTATTAATGTCCGAACCCCTTAGTGAGAGTGACAGACTTTCGAATGGACTAAGTAATTACTAGTCAATTATACGTGAAAGCTTTAGTAGTAACCTTTGAATTTGTTTTTATGGGCCTTTTATACGTTGTCATTGTCGTCGTAAACATAGTCTGTACACCAAGGCTAGGTTTTGAAATCTGATTACCCTGTAATAGGCAGTATATTGATATTGTTAAAGGTGTTTTTACTGAATAGACATTGAATTAAGGTGAATAGAAAGTCTATTGATGGCCACTTAAAGGTTTTGTTTTTTTTTTTTCAAATCAAAAACAGTATGATGGATGTCGCCTGGTTTTTTCTTTGATATACTTTTGATTTACGTAAAAGTCCAAACTTTATCAAAGACTTTACGTAATATCAAATCAACCGCTACGCTATTTAATTATTGTAATAAACAATGATTTCATTATTTTTTTAACTTGACATCCATATCTCATTCATTTTTGTACATTCATTGATAAACTTGTGTCATATGGAATCTAATCTTGTTATTCTAGCTCTTTTGATCAGGGGCTGCCCTGACCAAAGCCGCCCCAAACTTTCACGCCTATGCTAGGGCATTGGGTATCCGTCACTTAAACCAAGCCATCAACCAACATTTGTTTCGCGAAAAGCTTATTTAAGTACTTATCCCAAAAAATTTCATGTTAAATGTTGCCAAGACCACATACGGTTTGTTATTGAAAATGTTGTCAGATCTCAAGTAACGCCAAGCTTCTTAATCTACACGGCCTAACTCTATCGACCCTAACTTCAAGAAATTCTACATAATCAGTAAATATGTATTATTATTATTATTTGTGTTTTGAGGGCTATTCAGGCTTATATAGACCTGTAGTCACTTCGACCTAGAAGATCTTTGTGACTCGCTCCTCCCTTAGAGTTCATCCAAAATATGTATGGGCTTTGCCGTTTCGCTACCGTCGTGGAGGTGATGCGAATATTTAGTTTCTGATCTGAAGTAACTAATTCAAGGTCTGAAATAAAATAGATATCTAGATCTTATACGAGTATTTTGGACTACCGAGTATCTTGTTAAATATATACGAGCACAAACGTTTAAATGCATATTTAAAACCTAATGTTTTCCCTTGACGTCAAACAATGAATTAGCTTTGATATGTTAATGTAAGTCGGGCAAAACCATTTATCGTTTTATATAAACGGACCGAGAAAACCGGAATAAATAGGTTTCGGTCTGAACGCAGAGAGCAGAGAGATATCTAATAAATCAGGAGACGATGAGTTTGCAGTTCAACAATCTCGTAACTGAGCAACAACTGTAACTGCAAACTCTTAAAAAATAATTCAAATGTTTACGTTACAGAAGCTCTGTTTTCAATAAAGAGATATTTAATAAAGTTTAATTGTTATTGTGAAATGAATTTCAAACTTACAGAAAACCCAACGCGGCACTATAAATTAAAGAAACCTATCTTTAATGACAATAATTTACCTTCACTTGAAATCGTTACAATAGTGTTGTAAGAAATTAAATTTAAAGTATTATGAGCTCATTTAAATTATACAATACCAGGAAAAAATAAGTATTGTCTTGGAAAGTAGTCTTATTTCAAAAAAAATTTTTGTTGAAATCTTGGTTACAATTATTGGTAGGGGACTTAAATAATCAGAATCAGCCGAAATAATAAAGGAAAATATCGTGAGGAAACCTGCGCACGCCTGCGAAGATATTCAAAGTTTGTGCGTGAAGTCGGGCCCAGTGCGGATTACCGGGCCTGCGTTGACGACTAAGCCCTAAACACCCAATACAGGTAGGCTCGTGCCCCTCAGTGGGGTCGTTTAATGAGCTGATAATGATGAACCGAAATAATTCGATTTCTTTAGACATATAGGAAGTTTATATTCTCTTTAATTCTCAGAACTGCAAGCGTGTTTATGAATTTCTGACTGAAATTATAAGAGCAGTTATTTTTAGAGCGCATGCGATTGCACGTCTATGGTCTGGACATCATACTCATACATGCATAACTCGCTATTTTTAGATTCCCCGCGCTATGTTTGAACTGCAATTTGATTTGGTAATATTACTATGTCGGTTCAAACAGGTGCAGGAACTATGACGATATTATATTTGTCATCAATCGAATATTGATACTTTTAGAAATATTGTAAAAAACAAGTTCCAGATTTTTGCCCTACTTGAATCAGCAATATAAAGCTCAACATATTTTTTTCTGAAAAATCTTATATTTATGCTATAATGTTCTTTTCTAATAAATATGTGTTACTGGTCCTATTTTGTTACTATACCGGGTACATGGAAGCAAGGTACGACATTTAATAACCTCGCTGGATCAGCACATTGAAGTGATAGTAGGCTTGAAATATATGTTAAAGTACCGATATGACTGTTAGAGCAGACTCTTTCCAAAATGGAGACCAACTGACAAGTCATTAGTTCTTCTTATATATTTTTATGTGTAGTGGAGGATGGACGATACAAACAATCACTATCTTTAATAAGGACAATCTTTAACAAGCAGTGGCCTGCAATACATTAAAGAAAGGTAACTAAGTATTGTGAATATTTAATGGCAGACAATAAAAACCAAACAACTAATAATCGAAATGCAATGTCAGAAGCCATTCATTGTGGCATTGTTTTTCAGCAAATAATAATCAAGTAAGCTCGTAAATAGGTGAACCTTGAAAGCAGCCAGAGAACTGAGCATCAGTGAGAGAAACAATAACGACCGTAATAAAAATGGACTGAAAACAATATCGTTACAGTGGAAAATTCTTCTGTTTTCATGAAAAATATAATTTTATTCAAATGAACCAATATACGTACTTGTATTCATAATCAGCTCGTTCGCATGGATTGAAAACCATTTTACCTGAACTAGGCATACCTTTTTCAGGCGACTTATTAGCTGAATTTAAATTAAAAATTACTTACCTTCAATATTAGAAAGACTGCCATTGAAGATGTTTTATAATTAGTTTATTAATCACGCTAATTTTATTGTACGATGAAGTTTGATATTAAGTTAATAGTTTAATATTAGGTATTAATACTCTAAGGTGTTGTAGTGATGTCTTTTATCAACATGGTAACAGAGTAAATAGAGTTGTCAAGGTAGATTTTAAAATAGCAAAAGATATATCATATCCTCAATAAACCTGGAAGAAAGTATATTGACTTTTATTTTCGAGCAAAAGTAATATACCATAAAGCGAACATTAGTGAAAATAACCATGGTGGTTAATCATTATATTAACTCATTAAACGTCTCGACCGAGGGCACGATCCTACTGTATAGGGTGTGTAGCTTTAGTCGTCCACGCACTAGGCCTGGTGGGGTTGGACGACGTCACGCACAATTTTTGAATCCCTTCGCAGGCGCCCGCAGGTTTCCGGTGGAATCTTCATCGTAAGAGCGTCGAATAACATACATGTATTTTCGGAAGATCAAATCACATCGATTTATTAACAAATTGTTTATTAACTTGATTGTTAACTAAATTGTTCGAATATGTGATTTTTAATAAGGTGGTTAATGCGGCAATAAGGTTATTTATTTAAAAAAAAAACTTCGCATCCTTGAAGTCTTTATTGAAATACGAAATCACTATTTCAATTCTATTACCCAGTCTATTTAATACTGAGCTATAACAAAACATCATAAATCGTCAAATCCAGGCGAGGTCGCAAGCAAACTGCGGCCTACATGACTGTTAAGTTTTGGTACGGTATTGCACGCACAAATCCTAAATTATTTATTTTTATGAAATAGGCTTTCTACTGAACAGACCGAATTATGGTTCCATGCCTATTGTGGCTTCCACTGCTAATAATCCTGTAGAGTACAATATATACAAAGTCACCTACTGGTTTAAGTTTTAACTTTCAGTCAATGTAAGATTAAAATAAAAATCAAAAAAACTTTTTTTAAATTTAATTTAATGCGATTTCATTTACTCGTATTAAAGATATCTTAATCAACCGCAGCTAGCAAAGCAATGAATAAATTATTCGTTACTTTAGCAGCTGCAGGGTATCAATTTTAATTCCAAATAATTATCTACTACGCTATGCTATTGTTTTCGGAGTGTTTTACAAAAGCCAATAAACTGTAGTTGAACGTTTGAAGGTCAATAAATAACTTATTCTGTGATGTTTACGCTATTACCAGAATGTAATTCCAATAGGCAAATAATAAATCTTTGAAATTCATTGTTTTGAACACAAGAATCTAAATAAATTATTCATCGAACACTCTCGTGAATAAACAACTGCCACAAAATGTTTAATCACCTTGCTAGTAATTTGGAACTGCCTATGAAAATAGGTTTTCCATTTGCAAACCTGCCAGAAAACAAGACCTTAATAAAAAAGTTATTATTATATCGTAAGTTGCTGTTAATTATAAGTCAAATACAATATATCTCAAGATATTAAAAACTTAATCTGTCTTTATGAAAAATTGACAGTAGGTAAGAATTTATTAGAAAAAGTATTTTTCAGACAATGGAGATCTACTTTCAACTCTAGCTCCTCCGAGACTTTCAACGCAGATAACTTTTGACCGGTATGGTTACATATCATGTTCAGAAGTGGGCCTTGCTATTAAACTACATCAGTGGCGGATTCACCAATAGGCTGAGTAGGCTGGAGCCTAGGGCGGCACATTTATCACAAATATTTTTTTGTCTCACAGAAATAAAAAAAACTACTTAATTATATGTGTTCACAGTCTGTAATCCGTATATAAAGATAACTAAACATAATATGGTTGCAATTTCAGAATAATGTAATCCCACCAAAAACATTTCTAACGTATTAAATTTCAAAAGTTAGTGGGGGCGGCAAAATTTTTTAGCCTATTATAGCGGCAAATATTTTTAGCCTACTAGCGGCAAAATTCTAAAACCGCCACTGAACTACATACAAACATTTGCATATAAAACAGAAGCACAATTATTTCTGATGTATTTGGAATCTATCATCTAAACCCTACAGTATTTATTAAATTATATGATGAGTAGAAAGCGGTTCGTGTTTGGAATGTCTTATCAGTAAAGTAAAGTAGTAAGTTTAAAGCTATAGCTTTTATAACAATTTTTATGTTTATTTAGGTACAATGAGATGGCCTGAAAAAGGTAGGTTCTTAGCAATAAAGCCACATCCATTTAAATGTTTTAAATTTATAACTACCCGAAGAGTAGGTACCTATGGGATGGTAAGACAGACGGAGGCTTTCATGGAAGCATTATATAAATAATATGAACGTAGGTTACATTAATTATGTGAGACTATATTCAAACAGGCTTCACAATCATGAGCAATTCTGTCGTAATTATAATAATCAAAGTCCTAACAAGGGCTTCACACCCACACTCGGCCACTCGAGCTTGGTAACTAAGAAAATTAAAGATTTCAAGCAAAAACGTTGCTTTAAATTGTAATGTGTACGCAAGAGAGCAAATTGGTAATCTCATAATGCGGTATTTAGTTGATCATCATCATTTCACCCTTAAATCATCATCATCAGCTCATTAAACGTCCCCACCGAGGGCACCTACCGTATAGGGTGATTAGGCCTTAGTCGTCCACGCGGCCCAGTGCGGATTGGACGACTTCACACACAACCTTCGAATCTCTTCGCAGGCGTGCATGAAGGTTTCCTCACGATGTTTTCCTTCACCGTAAGAGCGTCGGATAACGTGCATATATTTATCGAAAATTCGAAAATACATTGGTACGTGTCGGATTTGAACCTCAGCCCTCCCGGTAGGAAGGGGCAGTCCACACCACTGAGCCACGCTCTACCCTTAAATGGCTACCGCTAAAAAAATGCTACTAATAATTTCCAAGCGTTCCGATTCTTACTGCTCTATTCGATCTATGTGTTATATATATTCGTGTGAAAATAAATAATCAAAATTATTAGAATAAAACACTCGTATTACAAGAGAATCATGCTATTATCAAATATCATTAATTTTACCTAGTGCACATACAAATAGTTACAACCTCTCTCAATTCTTCCTTAGATACGAACTGATTTCGTATTCATTCAGCGTATTCATATTAATGCAAATCAAATTCTATTGTAAAACAATAAAAAGTTTTCAGTCGGAAAACAGACATTGGCAATAAAGTGCCTAACCTACCCAGCAAACAAATAACGTGGAATGTTTAATCATTCGCTTCGTAGCACATTTCAATACGCGTTTACACGACGTCGTAGGTATATCCTTCGGCACGAAGAAACTCCCTAACACCTCATAAAGCGATCTTCAAAGGAGTGAAATACGCCTGTTTATGTCTCAGAAGGACTGCCTTGTCCAATATACGAGTATATGTATATTTATTTCTCGAGATTCAAGTACTCGTATTTCATCCTGCGCGCTACGAAATGACTACTGTCTATAAAAATCGTTTAACATAATCAGGCAATACTCATGTTAGTGTTTAATGTCCTTTTTTTTTTTGAAAGAATCGATACTACATCTCATATAGACTTCATAATTTATATTATATATTTAACCGCTTGAACGCAGCGCTATGTTTGGGCTGAGAGCCATTTGCGCTCGCCAATTGCCCGGTGATTGTGAAGGCCACCTGCGGTCAAAAGCGATAAGTCAATCCGGAAAAAAACAGCGCTTTGTTAATTACACTGTCACTTATAGGGAGAAAATCTGGCACTGAATATAACTTATCGTTACCAATGGGTATCACATTATTGTTTTTTTGTTACATAGCTAGGTAATCTAGCAAACGGGTTCAACTGATATAGCTTCGGTGAAGCTGGTCCATGAGTATCGAAAAATGGCTCTACCATACTTAAAAGTAAGATAAACACAAATAATTAAATAAAAAATAACGTATTTCAGTAAAATACTTAAATCTAATGACAATGTGGATTAGAATTGGAGCCTCCATTTAAGCAAATGGTGCCTGTGTTTGAAGACTCCGCTCTTCCGTAGCTATAAATATTTACCTTATAATAAATCTAAGTTACAAAATAAAAAAACTATAAAACAGACAAAGAAAAGTTAGACTGAAAGGCAACAAAGTAGTGTGACTTGAATTGAATGTATGAATTGAATTGAATGTTTTCATAAATTATCACAGATAGTTCAGTATTCATACGATCATAAAAATGCATCGTCACTTTACTGAGTGGTAGGCCCGATACTGAGTCGGCTAAGTAGGTACAACCCGTCGAATAGAATTGTAATGAACTTTTGTGTTTCGGGATGAGGGCACTGTAGCTAGTGAAATTACCGATCTAACATCCGTTGTCTCGGGTGACGGGCGCAGAGCAGTATTGACGAAAAATAGTCACTTTATATAGTGTTTGTTTTCAATACTGCTCTGTCATGGTCAGGCGTGCCAATTATCATCAGGTAAGCGAATTGACCGTTCCGATCACTTTATAAAATAAAATAAATCATCATTTTTCAAGGACTATACTTTATCCGACATCTTACATTGTTGATGAATATTGTAACCCGCCACACGAGAAAGGTATACCTAATTATAAAATAATTAATTTATTTTCATGGTTATTTTAAGAAAAATAATCCATTAAAAGCAACGCTCGAAGCTAGCTGACCTCGTTTCATAGGTTCATCGTCTCGTGCCGGGAATGAGCGATGCCTTTGTTTTCCTTCAATTTATAAGTCCATTATGTATTGTTTTCATTGTAATAAATACTCTAATAATACTTCAAAAATACAATAATGCTTACAGATTTGATATGGAAGCATATTTATAATATTACTATTTAATTCTTGTTTTGTTGACATGCTCTGTGATCCCAAAGGAGAGCTCAATTGTTAATTATGTATATGCACAGATTCAAAATATGATTGAATTCTTAAATCTGTGATTATGTGCCAAGTTATGATGTCTAGAAACACATACCTACGTATATAAATGCTATAGCCAACAATACATCTATACTGAAAGCATGAATACTCAAAATGGCGATGAAAAAGATTAAACTCTACATTGAAAAAGATTTCCTAAATAAAAGGAAATCTTCAACAATCAGCGTATTGAGATTTTCATTACACGAACTCAAGAGGTCCTTGTTTTAACAATGTTTGACTGGTCATTGTATTTTCAACCTTTGAATCACAATAATTGAAGTTACAATAGCTCCCACGCCTTAAAGGAAGTCAAAAAATTTTCGGTGCTAATCACCATTGAAGCATATCAAAGAATGATAAATTTAATATTCTCACGAAATACGTCGAACCCATATTGTCAATTACACGTTTTTGAACTATAGGTAAAAACATAACAATTATTGTTTGGTTGTTTATGTGTAACGAAGTACGACAATTATTTATCAATGGTGATACAATACGACTATCAAGATATAACTACACTTTGGACGGTGGTAAATATGTACCTTGGTCTAGGGTATATTGAAACTTCTTTCTATTGAAAAAACTATGTACTTCTTTAAATTATATGTATTTTTGTAATACTTCCCATCAAAAAAGTTTATATGAAAAGTACAGATGTTTAAAAAAATTATAATAATGCAATGTATGTTTTAAATAAATATGCCCAAACATAAACTTTCACCTTTCAACCCCTAACCAATCGGTTATTTGAACAATGGTAATTAATTTTATATTTTGTTACCAAAATTAGTAAATCTATCTGATTTATCCTGAGAGAGAACCTAGACTCTCTTATTCTAAATACAAGATCGTCGATAAAATTTTGACTAGCACGAAAAAAATGTGAGTCTTGCAGATGCATGTCAATGATACTTATTATTTCAATCTCGACCAATTATTACAATCAAATCAATTTATAGAAAGAAAATAGAAATAATGTAGCTAAAAGTATAGTACTGTCGAAAACTCGTCAATAAATCAGTAGCAATGACACTACATTACCACAGCTGTATATGCCTAAAAGCCTATTCAAGATAATAAAGCTATTTTCTCAATTATGGGCTGTAGATATTTGAGGCCAATGAAACTCTGTGCAATTTCGATAAGCTGAAATTGGTTATTCTGACTGAATGTCGATGTGGTGATGATCGAACGCTATATGAACTTTGAACTACGTTAAAGTGTAAAGTAATATCTCATGATAACAAATTATTCCACAATTAACATAGGTAATATTCATAAATATTTTGACTCAAAATAATAGTAGCCTTAATTAACCTTAATATGCGTAGACATGCATAAGACACAGTCGCTGCATCTTATTAACTGACACCTGCGATTTTTTTTTGACCTCTTAAAGTAATTTTACAGCCGAGAATATAACGAGACGAAAAGATATACCACCATTAGTCACATTTTTGACAATTCACTGTCACATTTTCTGGATATATATAAGCGACATTTTCCTTACAGGTGGGAATATACTAAGGGAGTTGCAGCCTTTGTGTTTGAAAATGCCATCGCCCATTTAGATATAGGCCATATAAGTATTTATATTAAATTTCTATATTATAACAATGATATTCTTTATATATAAAATTGATACCGTGCCTCAAAACGAACCGCTGAAGAGAGTACAGTTTGTACTCTTTTGTTTAGTTAAATGTACGCTCATTCGATATGTGCATGTGTGCTGTCACTGCATTTGGAACACTTTTTCGATTGTTTTGTGAGCATATAACGAATTTAATTTTATTGCATCATGTATTATAATGCTATCTTCCTATATAAAAATTACTTATATCACAAGACAGAACCCATCTTTTAAAACAGTGTTACAATAATATTATTTGTCTTTTCTGGAACAAAAAATGCTGACATTATTATAACAATCTGTTTAAGAGATTGTGGTTACCCCAGATAATAAAAGTAGTTGCTATCACATTTGTTTCTTGGCTTTATAATTATGAATCTGAGATCACTTATTTTATTTAATTAGACCTACAGCAACTATTTTATTACGCCCTGACAATGACAAATCGGCATTTAAGAAACCACAGCTGGTAACGTTACTATCTCCGTCAATGCTGCACTGCGCCGACACAAAACAAAAGATGTTAGGTAATTTTACTAGCACAGTGCTTGATCCCGAAACAAAAAGTGCGTAAACTCCTGTTTCGTGACGAGATGCCAGATGGCTGCATGGTGGTACCTACCTAGAGGACTCAGTATCGAGTCTAACATATATTAAATACTCTACCACTTAATCGCACTGGCTGTTTGTCTGAATTTTTGATCTTAAATCGTTGGATTCGATATGATCGCATTATCAAATCAACATCGTCTCTATGTGGAGATATAAAAATGTTAGGTATTAAATTCTTTCAACTGAATTAAATTCATTATATAGGATACCTAATAATAAATCCAAAACTGCATCTTGTAGTACGTGATCATCTCAAAAATACATACAATGAAATAGATAAATTCTAATTATATATTTCATCGCGGTCTAGACATGGCTCAACATGTTATACCTTACGAGGTACATAAAACAAATGTTATTGTTTTTAGCTGCAAATGTTGCATGCCTACGATCGTTTTGTCATGATCTAGAGTAGACACCTGACAAATCAGGTTATATCGTAACATCCAGTCTTTACATGAAACTTATACGTGTTAGTAAAGTATTTTTACTAGATTTACAAAATGGAGAAATATTGCTTGTTGTTTTCAAATGTTATTGTTACCTATAGGAGCCCGTGTGGTATCTTAACTCATCTTCGTTGAGTTCGTAGGTACCTTAATCTCATCGGTTAGTATTACTTTAATAGCCTATTACATTCTAATGCTAGATATAGGGCCCACAGATGGTAACGGCGTTTGCCATTACCGCGGATATTGCATTATTAATTAAAATAAAATAAAGAAAAACGCGTTTTTCTGGACGCCAGTCGTATAGTCGTGTATCGTCTTCCGGGCTGAATAATTTAAGGAATGAAAGAGTTAAATTACAATATGACGTAAGACTTCTATACCTAGGCTTGTTTTATAGGCATAAATATTTTTCATATCGTAGTATAGGCACAAATATACATAATACTCCTGGCCTATTAAAATAAGCAAGGTCAAATTAAATGCTATTGAACTGTTAACATGCGCTTATGTTATGAGGCTTCTATGCTTTAGAGCCTAATCGCTATTTCTCATATGGTTAAAGTAAAAGCCAACAATCCGTGGAACTACATAGTTACTAAACAGCTTTCGGCTAAGTGCTCAAGCTAGTCTTGCTTTCTTGTGCATAAATGGCGCTTTTTCATTAAAATTAATTATAATTAATAAATTCTAACGATCGTAGTACCTACTAATGAATACTAACATTACGGATGAAATAATATTCATAAAAACATTCTACAAAATATTGAAATTCAATTCAATTGATCATTTAATTTTACTAGCTTTGCGCGGCTTCGCTCGCATTAAATTCGGATAACACGGTATTTCATTTATCACTATACATAGGATATCCCCTCCTCCACTTAAAGGTTTCGGGGTCAATTAAGAATTTTTATTAGCAAAATATGTTATAAGTGAGCTTCTTAAGACGTCGGTGCTGTGGTGTGGACTGTCGCCTTCCTACCGGAAGGCTGAGGTTCAAATCCGACAAGTACAATGTATTTTCGAATTTTCGAAATATGTAGATGTACGTTATCACGCTCTTACGGTGAAGGAAAATGTGAGGAATATTTTTGCCGCCTGCGAAAGATTCGAAGGTTTGTGTGAAGTCGTCCAATCGCCTGGGCCGCGTGGACGACTAGGCCTAATCACCCTATACGGGTAGGCTCGTGCCCTCGTGGGGACGATTAATGAGCTGATGATGATGAGCTTACTTAAAGATAGACTATGCTCTCGCGACTTTTTTGTAGACTTTAAAAGGAGAAGAAATCTCTCATAATGCATTTTGTGTACTTTACGTTTACTCAGCGTACGCAGCGAAGCTTCAAAGTATGAAAAATACCCCCGTTTTGAAACATTCTTCATTGCTGCTCGCTTCCTATTACTCGTAGCGTGATGATATATAGCTATAGCTTCCTCGATAAATAGCTATCTACACTGAAAGAAATTTTCAAAATCGAAGCAGTAGTTTTGATGATTAGCGCGTTCAAACACAAAACAACTCTTCAGCTTTATATATTATTGTTTTATTAATAATCATTTTTAGATAACTAGTATTTTTTACCATGATGTGCTTTTTTGAGGATTCAACTCTCCAGAACCCAGAAAGATTATATAACAGTCTATGTACCTTTATAATAAATAAACAGAAAGTGCGCACTAAGGTCTGGGCTCATATTTACGAAACTCAATATTAATCAATCATGCGGTCAAGAGGTGTCAGAAGTGGAAACATAGAATCATTTACATAATCAACTCGTCAGTAATTCAAACCCGAGATAAAATAGGTCTGATTTAGTCCCATTTAATATAAATTGGTAACTGAGTGTTCTTAGTTAGGTTTCGGTTTAAATTAATACATTCTCACCATGCATTCTCATAATTATGAGATTTTTTGTTATTTAAATTAACAAAACCCATGAGAACAAAAGTACAAATGTTTGCACATACCTTACTTCACTTAACATAATTTTATTGTAATAAAAAAATAAATTTGTGCCTTATTTTTGCAGTGAATAAGAAATAATGTATAATTTCTTATTATGAACACTAACACAGATAAAAATGCGTATTTTTACATAAGTGCGCGGACTGTATAATTATGATAGTTAAAATGTAATGCATTATTGTTATGATTAGTTAAAAATATATTTTGTCGAACACATTTAAGTCGGTGCCTATATATTTTTTTTTTGTTAATAAGGCCCTCAAGGAGATTAAATTATAATAAATGCGACATTTTATTATGTAGTTCAAAATCGAGTTTGTATTACGGTGAAATACGATGTCTCTACCATTGCT
>PQWD01010013.1:0-108491 GCA_019425675.1 Leucinodes orbonalis | reverse complement strand
GCAAGCGCGTTTTTAAGTGCGACAAATGTAAGCTCAACGAGCATACACTGGCTGCTAGTTTACGCTCTGTGAGACGAGTCAAGACGCACACGAATATTAGAAGAAATTACCGGTTTTTTCCATAAGCCATCCTGTGCAATTGTAACATGCCATCTTCGCAATAAATCAGTAAATTTACCAAGAAATATAATAACTTTTCACAGGTAAGAACCGAAAAGAAATTGCGACACTGGGACAGCCTATAAACTTGGCGGCTTGTCCAGTCTAATTGTATATTCGGATGTCTGTGCTCGTGCCCTCGTGGGGACGTTTAATGAGCTGATGATGATTACCTGCTCGTAACACCTAGGTGTTTCTGTATATAGTATATATTTACATAATAAACATATAAGATGTTTACCACTTGTTTTGTAGTCATAGTACAGCTGCTTGATTAACTTGGGGCTAGATGATAGCGCTATGTGAAGCGGTTATTTATACAAACTGAGCTTTCAGCACGTAACACAAAAATAGTAAAAAGGTTTGTTACAAGGAATTAGTGAGATTAGGGACCTCACACAATTTATGTATAATCACAGATTTAATAATGTATACTATAGTATAATGCATTGTTAATAAACGTAAGCTTCTACAAATAAAAACCAAACACATATTAATCAAAGTTACGATAAGTTTTCATTTTATTCACAAAACCAGTTTGAATACATCAAATAGATAAAAGATAATATCTAAGAAGCAGACGGTATAAAGGAATAAAGAAAATTATGAAAAGACATGCCTAAGAGAGCTTGTCAGGTGACAGCCGCAAGCCGGGAAGCCTCGTACTTATTAGTAGAATAAAGGCTGGTGATATTTGTACGTTATACCAGCAATGCTACCGCAAATAAATATTTAAGAATTTGCAGTACTCTTCTAGTACTTACAAGTACGTAGTAAGAGTAGTGTAGTAAGACGACCCATTTAGTGTTATAGTTGAGAGGTCGACTGCAACACCAAGGGTTCCGGGTTCGATCCCCGGGCAGTACAAACATTTGTGTGCATGAACATGTCTGTTTGTAATGGTGTGGGTGTTTTCTATGTATAATATGTATGTATTTACAAAAAAAAAAAATATAAGTATGTTTAACCGTTGTTTAGTACCCACAATACAGGCTTCACGCTTAACTTGGGGCTAAATGGCGCTGTGTGAATGTCAGTGAATATTTATTTATTTATTTGTAATGGTGATCAAATAATTACTTGAGCACACGATTTTTACCTAACTAAGGTTATGCAAAGAGATGGTTACGATTTTGATCGGTATGTATGTTTATTTTTTCCCCCATAACTTCTAAACTTAGCATCAGAATTTGACTAACAATCGACGTATTAACTGTCGATGATTTCAGGTTATGCGATGTAACACGTAATTGTCTGTGGCATATGGGCGTGTTAAAATATATTCAATTACTATTTTGGTTTTGTTGTGTAAACTGTTTATAATATATATTAATGTATATATATATATAATATATTATATATATATATATATTATATTATATATATATATATATATATATATATATATATATATATATATTTCTTATACTAATCTGCAACAAATATTTATTAAGTATTTGTCCAGTAAAAACCATTTTATTTTCATTTGCTTTCATTCTTTGCATTTATTTAATTTATGCTCACAATAAAAAATAAAAGTTAATGAACGTTTCATTACTAAAGTAAAGATTTATCTTTCATATAATATTTAATATGAGCTCTTACATTTCGATGTCGTTTCATCCTTGCAGGATTGACCGTTTTAACGGACACAAAAAACCGAGACGGCGATATCAAGTAACTATCATCTCGTGAAACTACATCGAAGACAAGATAAACATTTTAAAAATGTTACACTAATTTCTTGTCTAACAAGCGTTCACTCGAGTAAGCAATGTTTACAAAATGGCATCTTTAAAAGGTTTTTCTACTAAGACGCTGAAATATTTTGTTTTCTTATTTTAGCAACTGTTTTCTGAAGAGTTAACAGGTTAAAAATAAAAGAAGATTGTGTCTATATCAATACTTACTGTCATTAGTACGCTCTACTTTTTTTTTTCATGTAAACATCAATCTATGATCAATTGCAGATTAATAGGTACATCATATGCACCTATTATAATCGGCTGGTTCAATTGACACGTTCATATTTCAGCGCCGGTAGCTCTCCGACTAAGGACTGTTCCCTTCCGATAAGAAAGTCGCAGGTTCGAATCCCACCACGTTTAAATGTATTTAATAATTTTTAAATTATAGTTCCGGTTATCCGATGGTGTAGGACAACGTCGTGAGGAAACCTGCTGACGCCTACGAAGAGATTCAAAGGTTGAGCATGAAGTTGGCCAATCCGAACTGCACCCGCGTGGACGACTCAGGCCTTATCACCCTTAACTTGTGCTTCTCGGTGGGAACGGTTGCTGATAACCACAGCGGTTGTTATTTTTGTAATCAATAGTTATATGCGGTTTATTAGGTGTACTGACATTATTTTATTGAAAATCAGTCACCAAATCCAATTAAGTTGCTTCTATTTCTCGTAAATTTATAATTTAGGCGTGGCAAATACAAACAATTTACAAACGTTTCTGATTTTTTCCAATCTCTTAAAAGATCTTACAGTAAATAAATATTTACTGTCAAAGTATCTAAGTTTGGTTTTAGTGTGAACGTAAAATATAAAGGCAGACGCACAATCTCTTTGGAAAAGTTTCACGTTGTTCCGTCAGTTATACTTTAAAGAGTTGTTTTACGCAAACATTTTTTTTATTTGCAAATGACCCTTGTGTAATCTTGTATTTGATGAAAATAATTATTGAAACGAATCGATTTTTATTTCTTTAGGTTTAATAACTACTAAATTAGTCAAACATTTATCTGCTGATTCGTATAGTAACTAAATAATAGAGTTCATATTGAGTTCTAGGTAGAATTTTATTACAGAATTTTATGGAGTAATTTATTTCGTGGAATAAATTACCTACAGTTACATGTTTTCATTAGTCAAGCAAAACTTACCGATACTTTGTACACATTTGAAAATCACTGGATATTGATTAAGCGTGACTCAACACCTTAATTTCATTGGTAAATAGCCAGTGAAAGCTACACTGTTAGTAGTCACTGATTCGTAATCCCATGTGTATAGTATGCGACAACTGTCACTTATGATGGGGCCACGCTAACGGGAAATGCCATTATTATCGCGATTGGGCGCAATGGACGTTAATTTCAGATGTAGCCACCACATAACGCGACAACTTGCCAGTTGTATTAAGTTATCGCGTTAATGGGCGTTATGGCTCCAGCATTAGGTAACGGGTAGGTTGTATATTTGATATACCTTTTATTGCTAGTAGTAACTTGGTAGATGCAATATAAAGGACCGGCATTTTGGTTCAAAATGTTTGGTATATATCAGCGGTATTAATTATATAGGTTCTTACAGCCTACAAAAAAAGCAAAGAGTTCTTAACAGAATTAACCCATTTTTGTTGATGAACTGCATCAACTTACTTGCCGGAGTAGTTCAGTCGTCACCTTATCGCTGTAGAGTGTAACGTTACTCTTGAAATACCAGCGGTTCAGAACCCATTCTTCTGGGACGTTTGCATACAGAATGACCGCCCATTGTATGCCAACAATTCAGGAACTATCGCAATGCCGCAGTTTGTTTAGGCCCCGATGTTTGCTCCGTTCTTACAACACAAAGAAGAAACAGGTGCGTTTAGTGGACCTACACAAATACTTACGCTGAAATGGGCTTGGACAAGACGCGGCTTTACAGCTGGCGTTACTGGTTGCTCTCTGTGTTTTCCAATAGGAATGTTGACAGATCAGCTAAGCTATTTTCTTCTTTCATTTTCATACAGACATATTTCCAAACACTTTAACGATTTTCTATGTCGCTCTTCAACCTGTTGCAGTCCACGGCTGGACATACTATAGGTCTCCCAAAATTTTGCGCCCTATATCCAGGTTCTCCGAATTCCTCATCCAGCCTCCACCAGAGTGACCTTTCGCAAGTCCTATACTAGGCATCCTATACTACGCTTACCAAGACGCGGTCTCCACTTGGTCCTCAACGGCCATCGGTTCTGCAACATACATGACCAGCCCATTGCCACTTTACGAGCTATGTCGGTTCTTTTTATAGTTTTTTTTAAATTAACATATTGATAAATGGATATTCATAATGATGTGTTAGTTTGAGGTATTGAGATGTTATAAATTAATAATTTGTTTTTGAACTCAGTTAACACCCCAGATGGTCGGAGAAGCCGTAAAAACCGCCTGAGGCCAATAACAGTAGCCCGTTAGAAATAAAAACAAAGTTGTTTGTAAAAAAATAATAAAAATAGATTTCAAGGCAACAGATCGCTACTCCTCCCATATTGTTGCACACAGCATTATCAGAGAAAGCCGTCGTCACCACCTTCTTAAATTCCACGCATAAAACACTCTTCATCACCAAGATTGAGTATCCTATATCTAGCTGCCATTACACGACTCAGGCTGTCATAAGTATTAACGCGCAGTCCGCCCGCTTTCATTCGAACCACAACCTTATATACGAAGGAATAAGATAAAGGTTTTAGGTTATGTTTTGATAGCAAATACCCGCTTATATAACTTCCACTATGTGCTCATACAATAAAGCAATTGTGAATTTATTAATTTAATGATACATTGAATCCAAAGCTTTTCAATTAAAACTTTAGAAGGAACATAACCTACGTGAAATGTTTTGCTCACCCATAAAGCTTCGTGGATTGCATTATGTTTGCGTTTTAATTTATTTATTAATTGGAACATAATATCACGAAATTAAATTTCAGGGAATGTACTTTACTATAAATAAACTGGTAAGTCTTGTTCATTTTAAAGTGTATTCATAATGAAAACTTTTCATGAGACATAATTAGAAAAAGATTAAAAATAAGTTAAATAACCTTAGCGATCGATATTTTTGTATGGTTTTACGCCTACGTTCACTCAGCCTAGACCTAATAAAAACTCATGAAACCCGCTCATTCTCTGGCCCGATACTAAAGAGGTCACGACACTATCGCAACTGGGGAATTAAAAGTGGAGATAAATTTTGCGCCAAGCCGAAGTGTTTCCCATAAGTGCTATTGAACGTAGCATTTACTGCTTCAGTAATGCTAAGTAGGCTTTTAATGTTTCTTTAAATACCTCTGTGCTGTTTTATGAGTAGGAATAATATATCTCTAGCATTATTTTTACTAGGTGATAGACTCGATACTGAGTCGTCTAGGTAGGTAACACCGCAGTGCCATATATCATCCCGTGAAACAGGAGTGTTATGCACTTTTGTGTTTCGGGATGAGGGCACTGTAGCTAGTGAAAGTACCGGGTATGAGAGACCTAACATCTGTTGTCTCGGGTGACGGGAGCAGTGCGGCATTGATGGAGGATAATAACCGTCTATCAGTTGTTGGTCTCCTTTGATGCCGCTCTGTCATGGTCTGGCATATCACTTACCATCAGGTAAGCGTCCAGACCGTCCTGTACACTCATAACATAAAAAAATACATGCTTTGAAACTACGTACTGCAACAATTTGTATGTAAGTATAATATTTATGACATACGAGGTCTTAATCCTACTACGAGAAGAGTAATATTTCTTTTTTTTTCATTCTTGTTCTATTAAAGATTCCTTTTTTCCAATCCACAACCGAAATTTACAAGAACCACTATCACTGTAAGGCGGGCCCAAACACCGCACATTATGCAAAGTCCACCGAAATATCCGATACCCAAGAAATACCAAATAAATGTTACGAACCCCTACACAATAATCATTTGAATACGAATCGGTTTGATTTCGGTAACGCCAAGCTTACATTTATGGGTTGGTGTACCTCTCAATATGGCCGAATACCCCTTGTTGGGTAATGCGCGATGTTTACGACAATATCACATAATATCGAAAGCATATCGCACTTTTTTGTATCAATGTTGTTTTTATGTTTATTTGTAATGATTTAGCTACATGATACGTTAGTTATATTTTCCATGAATACACCGGTACACTACAATTCAAATAAAAAACCTCAAAAAGGGCTGAGTGATGCATTAGTTAGTATAGTACCAACAAATTACATATATTTCTTTTCCTTTATTGATAACAGAAAGTGTGTGAGTATGTGACGGGACCAAGAAAAAAATATTTGTAATTGTTATGTTTTTTGATAATAAACAAACAAATAAAATAAAATTAAAATTAGAAAAAAACACACGATTACTAATTGATCATTTTATTAACTCTTTTCATAATCAAATTCCTTTATTAACTTCTTTGACAATTAAACATGGATTTTATTTTAAGCAAGTTAATAAAGTTATTCGAATATAGGTCAATAAAGTTGCATAAGTTCTATCAGCCCAACATCTAAAAGCCAAAGTCACAAATAATAGTTACGTTCGAAAACTGAACACTTTCAAAAATATCATCATCATCAGCTCATTAAACGTCCCCACCGAGGGGCACGAACCTACCCGTATAGGGTGATTAGGCCTTAGTCGTCCACGCGGGCCCAGTGCGGATTGGACGACTTCACACACCACCTTCGAATCTCTTCGCAGGCGTGCATGAAGGTTTCCTCACGATGTTTTCCTTCACCGTAAGAGCGTCGGATAACGTACATATATTTTCGAAAATTCGAAAACACATTGGTACGTGTCGGGATTTGAACCTCAGCCCTCCCGGTAGGAAGGCGACAGTTCACACCATTGAGCCACCGACGCTCAAAAATATACGCCAACATAAATTGTCTACTTATCTTGAAAGCAAAATAAAACCACCCAGATACAAAATACCCCACAACTCACCGAGGCATTGATTTACATGCAATTTCTAGCGGATATTTGGCAAAGGTCAGACTATTTGTGAACTCTAGAAGTACGGTTTACTTTAACGTAGTTTTAGGACATACGATGCACTCGTGTTTTGCCTTTCAATTTTTTTAACGTTGAGACTGAACTAACACTTTAAGTCACTGATATTTCTTTTATTGAAGTAAAAATTTCTTGATGTAATTAAATTTACTTAAAATTCATGAGGATCTTTACGATCTGCTGTCATCTACTACAGCACTCAATTTAACAAGTGTTCAATTATTTATTGTTTTTGCGATTGGTGTCACTCACTTTGCATACCCTACTCATAATATCTGTGCACGCTACTGTCATTCCATACTCATTCAAGGCAAAATTATGGAAATACGAGTAAAGACTTACGTACCTATCATATATAAGATAGCATTACATTAAGCACGTGCTTCTGACCGTGAGCGTCGGTAGCTCAATGGTGTGGACTGTCGCCTTCCTACCGGGAGGACTGAGGTTCGAATCCCGACACGTACCAATGTGTTTTTGACCTACCGTTACATTGGCTTAACAAAACAATGAATAAGCCTAAGACAGCTTTATCCTTGCATTATTTGGGCAGTATTCATAAGCATCAGGTAGCGTCAGTTTCAAGACTTGGCGTACCTCCAAAACTGTAATAACCGCATTACAAATAAGTGCCCCTCGCGGACGCGTCTCGTATGTCGCAGTGAAATTCGGATAACTAGATAAGTGAGAGCGAACTTGGATAGTTTAGGTTCCGTATATATGTGCATTGAGTGTTATATTTCATCTGATATAGTTTTCTACTGCAACAGATAATTTCTCATACAAATATTTTGTTTCAGTAATATTTTGTCTAAATAACAAATTCGTTGTGGGAACTTCCCTTTAGGCGATAATTCCTCTCGTCGGTATGATGAAACGATGTTTTAGATTTTTAAATTCCTCACTGCGTTTAGTGTCAGTTTTTTGTCTACATTTGTTTAGAAAAATAGTTGTATTTGTCATCTATAATTATATATCCTTAATATACTCAATCTAAGAATTGGCTCAGGGCATTGACTTAGGCTGGATTTTCATTCCGGAAAACTAAATCATATGATTTGTGCACACAAACAGGTCTAAGAAGAAACAAACAAAAAAAGATGTTTTTCATGCGAAACCAAAGTTCCGCTCACGGTTCCATTAACTATATAGTTAATGGAACCCAACAAATTCCGATTTGGCAAGAAGCATGAAATTGTTGAAACGCAAACCTTCCAAACCGAAACTTCGCCGTTGTTTGTAAACTAGCACATTAATCTGCAAATGGCGCGTAATATGGCCGTCGAGATAGGAATTGTACGTATTTGCATGATTTGTGCACCGCCAGGGGACGTTTGTGTAATGCTAATGGCGAGTTTTAAAACTGATATCGGTTTTGCGAGTGGACCATTTGTATTTGTTATTGAGATGACAAATATGAAATCAATGAAATTTCCCCGATTTCATCCAGTAGGTGAAACTAGGAAGGTTAGAGTTAATTTCGAATTCAATATTGGTTGTTTGCGTTAATATTTGAACCTATTGTGTTTCTCTCTCCAGGATCGTAATTTTGATTTTAAATGTGAATCAGGTTTTCATGTGACAACACAAGTTGTTTATACTTTGAATCCACTTTGGAGGATTCAAATCTAAGCTTCCATCAAGAGAGAGACTTAATTAATAAATTGACAGAACGTGTATAGTGCTACAATGATATGACTTATTTCAGTATATTATTTTACAGTGGAAATGTCCTCATTTCACAGGCAAACGACAGTTATCAGAAAAGCCAAACGTATTATTAAGCTACTGAACAAAGGGCAAGACGAATAATTTTAAATAATGGGCAGACTCTTTTTATTTTCAATGCTTTGCTAGATGTATTTTTCTCTAAATGGTTTGTATTCTTATATTATATACGATGCTTGCTTATGTGGCACATTTGACTTAAATAAATTCTATTCTAGCGATACTACGAATATAGTAGACCATCATATTTTCTGTTATTTATATTAACATCAAATTTTCAAAAAAATAGCTTTAAGTGCGATAGACTTCGCGTATCTCATTAATCATCAAAAGTCATATTTACGAATACTGACATGTTTGAAAAAAGGCAACCGTCAACGTTACTAAGCAAAGCATTGCAATTAATTCAGTTTATTGTAAAAATGACAACTAATTATACAAAATGAAATAAAATCAGTTGCATCTTCCGCAAAAAATACGATACCAATTACATGGCTCGAGTTTTACGTAATTGGATTGATGGATTATTTTTCTGTCATTATTTTAACCATTTTCCCCGGAACAAGAAGCGCAGACTCATTACCGCATTTACGTTGTGACACAATCCACTGGTACTCGTCAACTGAGTGGCTCAGCGTAATTAATTAGCCGGGCTCTCGACTGGTTCCAGTATGAACTTGAACTACATGCTATAGATTAATGTGGTCGGCAGGTTTTCGAGGGACATTAGTTTTATTTTATTAAGGTTCATTAGTAGTGATACTACGAACATTTCTTACACTTAAGTGTGAGTATTATTATTAAACTCCTTAAGTTTATATAATTTACAAAAACGCACAGTATGCTCATATTATTTTTTTATCTTCTATAGGGAGACATTTGACCACCATCTCACCTGATGGTAAGTGATGATGCGGCCGAGGATCGATCATGCCTGCCTAGAAACAGCCTATTCACTCTTTCCTTGAAGACAGCGAGGTTGTAATGATCAGGGAACACATAAGGAGGCAAAGAGCTCCATTCCTTTGCGTGCGCAAGTTTCTACGTTATTAATAATGATACATGTCTTATAGAGAAAAATGAATTTATTTATAAAGAATAATACAGAAAGCGAAATGAAGAAATGTGTTTATATATTGAATTCAGTATCATAGTAAATTCTAAATAGTATACGCCGTAGCTTCTACACAGCGCTCGGTGGTTCCGAAGCGGGCTAGCAGGCAAATTATTAACTAGACATTTTCGCCGAGATAAGACCACAACTTCGGTGTCTATACCACTCAAAGATAAGTAGATGTTGGATACTATAAATTAAGTTATACAGTTTTGTATGAAGTTTCTAGAGTAGTCTTTAATCTTATTACTGATAATTCTTCTTGTCAAGTAAGAATTTGTATACCAGATTTATAAACAATTTGTTATACTTGATATACAATTTGTAACACTTTGTTTTCAGCGTCAACTTGACGGTATTACTTGTCACAGGATAGTAGGTGCCGAATTCAGTCGTAGAAATAGTATAGTATCTCTTATTTTACTTAAAAGGATACATAAATAGGGACTATCTAACATTGACTATCGTCGGATGGTGAAGCTCTATCATTGAATCTGACACAAGATTCTGTTTTAATTCCCGTCTTATATCTAAAGATAGGAAAAGTAGTACACCATAGGCAAAGCTTTTAGGCTAGAAAAATAGATGCATTAAAAGGTTACATTCAAATGTACAAGGTTTACATAAGGTTTATTTTTATTTACCATACATAACATTTTTTAAATAACACCACACATAAAACATAACGAATTTTGATGCCGAGATCAAGTCAACGATAAAAAAAAAATCCATTTTTTAAGACACATGAGAACGTCGGTGGCTTATTGGTGTGGACTGCCTTCCTATCTGGAGGGCGCAGGTTCAAATCCCGCCACATACAATTTTGTATGTTTATCTGATGATCTTAAGTTGAAGGAAACCTATGCATACTGTGTGTGAAGTCGGCTAATCCGCACTGGGCCCGCGTAGAGGATGATGATAATACTTATTAGACAATACTTTCCCTCGAGAAACTAAATACGTATTTTTCGAATGTTGTGTTATTAATTTGTTGTTTGTTTAAAGTTTCCGTAGGAGAACTAGAGTGACCGACATAGCCCACAGGATAAGCAAGTTGAAGTGGCAGTGGGCAGGGCACATAGTGCGTAGAACCGATGGCCGATGGGCGGAAAGGTTCTCGAGTGGCGTCCGCGTAACGGAAACCGAAGCGTTTGGCCTACCCCAAACCAGATGGACTGATGACCTGGTTGGGGTGGTGGGTATCAGATGGATGTCAACTGCAAGGGATCGGCCCGCGTGGCAATCATTAGGGGAGACCTTTGTTCAGCAGTGGACGTTCTAGGTTGTAATGATGATTATGATAATATAGTTTCCAAATTAACATCTTAAAGGTTTTCTTTAAGGTGCTTTTCAAACTAGGTTTGATTTCATAAATCCCAACTTTCTAAAACGTAAATCGTCTATCATAGAGCACAAACCAACCCTTAAAAGTACAGGTGAACCACAATGTTGTTACACGCCAAGTCTTGTGGTTGCCGCCTCAGCGAAAACTGTATTTAATAATAATTAGCTAAAGCAATGCGCAGCGAGCCTCAAATTTAATATGGAGAACTGTTTGCAAATAGGTAAAGTGCTTTTCGGGCAACAAATATGGAATTATCTATGCTGTATTTGTAGTATGTATTTTGCTAATCTGCTGGCTTACTTAGTCGTTAATTTACAAGCCTCAATTCTGTAATATATATATATATAAGGGAGTAATATAATTATATTAGTCCATTTACTTGAGGTGTTTTTTGTAAATTTTCTCTTTCTTCAACCTATCGTAGTCCACTGCTAGACATAGGTCTTCCCCATTTTGCGCCAGATATTCCGTTCCTCTGCTTTTCTCATTCAGCTTCATAATTTGTCAGGCTTTAGATAGCACTTCTAACAAACGCCCATTAAGCCCGTTAAATTAAATTTAGTTTGATACCAAGATTGTAAAACTTCAAAGATGTTTACGCACGCTTCTGGAATTCGCAAAGAGATTTCAAATTATTTTTATCAATTTCAATTTCAAAACAACTTTATTCGAGAATACCTGGAATCAACTATATCGATATTCATTTTGAATAAAGTAAAATATTTTAGAACGGACAACATTCATGCACGATTTATTTTTTAAACTATAAGCACCAAATAAAAAGTACTTTGGCGAAATCGATATATTATGTCGTAAGGGATTTGCTACCAGTCCTAGTGGTAGTATTTCTCAACAGGATCTTTGATCGCCAATGACGCCTTAAGGCGCCAGACACAATAGATTTTCTATTGTATCTAGATTTCCGGCGTACAATGGGTTAAAAAAATTGTATACAAGAGATTGTGAGATGTTCACAAAATTAGCGTATGGCATGCGATAAACGCACTATTTATTTTACGAATATATATAAAACTTTCATTGTGAACTATGACGTTATTGTTGTCTTTAAATAATGGGGATTTAAGATAGGATTCCAGTGCTACTGCCTATCGTGACCTCTGCATTAAAAACACACTCTTAAATTAATGATCAGTTACCAAAGACTATGCAAACGTTAGGATATGGAAATTTTCAAGTCAATTGGTAAAATTGCCAATTTTAAAGAAATTTCACTAAAACCAAATTCTTAACGCTCCGAATGAATGAAAAAAGGGTGATTTTAAATGACCTGACTCTACCAGCACTGATATTGCCAATGAATCTGGTTTTGTTGTTCCAAAACAATAAATACAAACTGGTCGACTACAAAAACCTGACCAAAAATTTCCAACCGATAAATCAATTAAGCGTAAATGAAATCGCATTTACTGAAAACTAATTCCGAAACCAATTGTGTTGTTAAAAGCATTTGTCGATAATCAATTTCAAATATTAGATATTGGTATTTATTAGGCTATTAATTTTACATGCGGTCAACAATAATGCCAACGACACGATGGGCTCATTAACAAAATATTCCATTTCTACTTCAGTTTCCATTTGTTTCATTGGATTTACGTAATATGGAATTATATCAAGCTAGTAACTGTTCATATTTGATTCAATATGTACTCTACCTACCTATATCGATTTTTTCCATTTTATTAAATATATACAATAATATCTTACAAATTGGCTGTTATACGAGTATTCAGACTGTAACGTGATTTCGAAACTATGACACCAGGATCGCACATGATTGAGATAGACGATATCTCCTCTCTAACCTAAAACTATGAAAACTTTCGAGATTCCTAATAAAATCTAAGCCATGTTATTCCAATACGTATTAGAAAACGTTAATGTATTCCTTATATAATTTCATTATGAATATAAGACTAAAATTTAACCCAAACAACAGACACTTATTTTCAATTTTATAGATAAAAAGAGTTCCTTAACAATCTAGATTTATCTCGAAATTTAGGCTCCAACGCTCACCGCGGGATGATGAATGAAAAAAGTTATCGCGAGGGAACTTCCCTTGAGTTTAATTGGCCAAGTAATTATTTTAACAATTAATGGCAGCAATAATAATATTTGGGTAGACCATTCGGCACAGTTTTGTGTACTGGACGCCAGTGGATAGAATTTAATTAACCGCTGTGCAGTTGGATGCCTCCCCAGTCAGGGTACTGTCTTCTGGGACGCTCTTTTGGTTGGGTCTAATTGAAAGGCGATAGTGTTATCTGGAAACTTAATTGTATGTTTATAGTGTGGTGTAGAAACTTAAAGAAATGTTTTAGAAAAAGTGACTAAAATATTTTAAAATTAATTAGTTTTGATTCGTTGACTTATTCTAGTAGGTGGTAGCACCTAAGAAGAAGAACCGCTGTTACGATGATATTATTTATATAAATACTTATATTCTCAACATGGCTTGTGACATGGGGATCTACTTGGGTAGGATTTGAACGAGATGTAATAAGGAGATCATTGTTTAAATATTTCATAAAAAAAACTAAATCAATAAATAGTAGCATTCTGGTCTAAAATATTCGAATTAGGGAAAATAAATAGCAGAATAAACAACCTTTGGAAGAGAGTATAGTTATTTTTATTTATATGATAAACAAGTAAAAAAAATATAAACACACTTATCTAATCTTCAGTCGCATGTTCACTGTACTATGTATTAATAATTCACTAGTAATTAACCCTACAGTAAAATCATAGTATATTTAAAAAACGCCATCGCCTGTGACTTACAAAAACGCTATGGCGCCATACAAGCCTACTTACTCTCCCTACATAAGTTATAACCCCTCTCTCATAGCTAAGTTACAGACCGGATTGTGGGTCAGTGTTGCCGTCTTGGGGATAAATATTAAAGGAATAAGGTTGTTTTGTCTTTATGGTATATTTATACATATATTTGCCATCGTAGTTTTAACCTAGACACAAGTTAACATTATAGTTAGGTCTAGTTAAGTTTTATTCAATTCATCATAGTAGTTATTACCTGTAGTGAAAGGCTGAACTTAATTCTTATTATTATTCCCTTTTCACTGAAATAGTTTTATATAACAATAACCAGATAACAAAAGAGCAAACCAGTTAAACATGCTTTCCCAACCGTGGTATAGTAAATTAATTACATAAATACAGTTAAAAATATAAAACAATGTCCGCCGATGGCATGTTAATTTATATACTATTTTTTATTTCCTCATTAAATTCCGAGCAGCTCAGTTCATTTAATTACATCAAATTTATCAGCCTACTGTTAATTTTGTCCATTTAAAACATCCCCTATTGAAGCAAGGGAACAAAGCAATAAGTGTGGGAATTGACCCGTGGCGGTACATTCGGCGCGTGTTTATATACGTATTTTAATTAATATTTCGCGAGGCGGTGTAGGCTTTTATTTTGTTTACAAAAGCTCAGCATTAATACAAGCCTAGAGTCAGTAATGTAGGTATATAAATAACTACGTTTACAGGTTAATTGCCAAATAATGAGACACACTAAATGATTGGTTTGAAATTTCGTTTCCTTACCTAAAATATTTGTTTCATTCTTAACATTGTGAAGTCTTACTGGATGAAGTTCTGACATTTCATTTACATTAAATCTAAAGACAATAAGGAAAATATCAACATTATAATATTAGTTAAGGTAAATCGTTATTCATTAAGTGTCGTTGCTACCCTATTTTTATCCAATGTATTATTAAAGAGAAGTAGTTCTATAAATAACTTCTCATATAATAAAGTTCGTCAGAAGTAGGATTTCACATGTGTGTGACACAATTATAAGTGTTCTCTATATCACTTAACTATATATGAACGAGATATGGGATCCATTTTTATCTGAAGAAGGTCCTATTAAACTGACACATATATTATGTCACTTAGCAGTAATTCATTTATGTTATTTAAAAAGGACCTTTATATATATTTTTTACTTACTTTATTGCCACTTCAACCCTGTTACACGGAAGTGGCATTGTGCTCAAGAACTCTGCTGACAGAAACACTTTCATGTTTCCTTAATCAGAGCTTTCATCCATAGAATGTCACGATGAAATTTCTGTAGTTGAACAAAATACTGCCGCAGAACCTGAAATAAAACCAGCATTACCAAGCCCTAAAAAACTATTCCGAATCTTGGAAATACCACGGCCATGCTACCTGAAGCAGAGTTTGAATCCAAAGCATGTCGTAACGAAATTCCTTATGTTGAACATTACACTGCCGCAGAACCTGAAATAGAAACAGTACTTACACTATGCAGAAATACAAATATTTTTTACGGCATATTAAAATATTTTCAGTCATGTACCTATATATTTAAAATTCTTGATTACCATGCCCCTTCGAGGGCTGTTCAATTAATTATCAGCCTGTAACGTCCCGCTGCAAGGCCTCCCATATATAGTTATGAGGACTAGCTATATCGCATATCATAGTTTTTATGTTATAAGTGTACAGGATGGTCAGGACGCCTGATGGTAAGTGACACGCCTGACCATGATGGAACGGCACTGAAGGAGACCAACAACTGATGGCAGTTATTATCCTTCATCACACTGCGCCCGACACCCGAAACGACAGATATCAGGTCTCCCATAGCCGATAATTTCACTAGCTACGGTGCACTCATCCCAAAACACACAAGTGCAAAACACTCCTATTTCACAGGACGATATCTGGCACTGTGTTGGTACCTACCTAGACGACTCAGTATCAAGTCTTACTTCGTATAGCATTGCATTGTTTACGAATAAGGAGTTCTTCGGAAGCTACAACATACAAATTGCAACGAACACTGCAATATCTGTCTGCATTAAATAAGTAGAAACATTAATGTACTAACACACCCGCGCATGTATATTGCTAACCTCTCGGCGGGTGACGCGGACGGATTTGTGTGTATAAATTGCCTTCCCTCATTGTCTCCTGAATAAATGAATCCATTTTTTACATCCGACGGTAGCGCCTACGGCGACTGATCTTATTTGTTTGAGCTCCATTAATTTGATGGGTCGTTGTTTTTAAGGGCGAAAGGTCAAATGTTATATCTTTGTGAAACAGTGTGACCAATGTGTTACTTTCTGATTGTAAGTAGCCGATCTTAACCATTTTACCGCCAACTGGCTAACTACTCCTAAGATACTTACCTACTTCGTTAACTTATCTATAGAGTATAGTATATACATATGAATAAAATTTAAGTGTCTACTGAGATGACTCTGCCAAACGCTTAGCCAAATCACGATAAAGTTTATGGGCACTTGGTCCCCATGAGCCTAATGTTTCGACCCCAAACGGTTCAAATATGTAAGTATCTCCAATACTTTCATATTTGCGCCGCTTAAGGGCCTCTGCCGAAGCAGCAGCAGAACCCGCTTCCACGGAGCTTTGATGAAGATGGGAAGGCGCTAGGGTGTCTACACAAGTAGCATCCCAAACCAAAGGCCGTCCCATCTTCCAAGGCACGAGTGTCATCCCATCGGGTCGCTTCCCATCGCTTCGTACGAGCCCATTTGGTTCCAAAACCGCTGGTATACGAGCGCTGACAAGGGCCCGACGTATGACATCGTTCAAGCTCGCGTGACGCGGAATTCTGCCGGCACTTCTAGGGCAAGATAAGCCATGGTGAGCAAGTTGATCTACAACCTTTCCACATGTACAGCGATGGGGCATTGTACTAAAAAGACCCAAGCGAAGGCTTATCAAATACGGAATGATAAATCAGTTTTGTTCCAAGGGCAGGAGACGGAATAGTTCGGAGCCAAAGGCCTGATTCCCATTTGCCAGCGGCTAAAAGACGAGCACGGTCTGCGGAGTTAGAGGCTGTTTTAATTAGTGATTTTCGCACTAATCCACAGAGAGGCTCGTCCCATAGTCGCTGAGCCGTGGGAATGGTAGGCAAATCATTTTGAGTCAGTGATTTCCAGGTGTCAGTAGCGGAAGAGATGTACGAACTGTCAATTATATTAAAATTGTGAGAATGATTTAAAATTTTGTAAACAAGGTCTAAAGTGTTGTGAGCAGATGAAAGAAATGCAGGAAGGCTGATGCTAGTTATACTTCTAATCCCCAAACCTCCATGGCGGATTGGAAGAGAGGCTTGTATCCAAGATCGGGCATCCAACTTTACATTGAAAGTTGACGAAAGTGTTCTTTGTAGTATATTGTCTAATTTTGAAGTTAAATCAGGGTATCTCCAAAAATCTGTGCAGCGTAAAGTATATGTAAATTTAGGAACGAAAAGACAAAATTTAATTATTGTGTAAGCAGCGTGACTACTGATTTTGGAAATACGATCGGCGGCAAAATTAAATTTAGAAATTTGTTCATTGACGTATGCAAAGTAAGCTTCTTTTAAAAGTGGAGAGCCAAGAAGTCGTAAAGATGTTGCGTCAATGATTTTAATATCTGTATTAATAAGTTTGAATTTATTAACGATATCGTTATGATTTTCACAATGGCGGTACAAAAAGTTCACATTTTCCAAAATTTAGTTCTAATCCACAATTTTGAAATTCACGTATTAAAACCGAAAAATCATTCAAAACTGTTTCGTTATCTCCTCCAAGAGTTCCATCGTCTAGGTACCAAATATTGAATTTTGATTTTAATTTTGAAATAATGGGGTGAATCGCCAAACTGAATATTGCAGGACCTAGAGGATCACCCTGTTGACAACCAGTAGCAGAAGATAAAACATTGTCTCTGTACATTAAATTGGAAGGCAGTTTGTAGCATTGCCAAAGGAAACTGTGCAGAGATGGTACTTGTTTGACTACTTCTGTTAACAGGGTCCCCCTGTCTATTGAGTTAAATGCATTTTAACGTCAACTTTCAATATAATGTTATCTGGCCGGAATTGAATATAAGACCTGGCAGCATGGATGGCTGCTTCACAGCCCCTCACGCCAACCCTAGCTGCGTTGGTTGGAAGTAATTACTCAGAGTATCACACACCGCACGGCAAGAAATCTTGGCTGCTAGGCGGCGGTATGTGGTACCACAGCAATTGGACGAATGCCGCCATCCTTTTTCTTAAGCGCACAGAGGTTGGCTCCGTATAATGCGGGTAAAATACTATCATTTACTTTACCAGCCAGCATTAGATTAACGAGGTCTGTGAGAGCATCCAGCAATGCTGTACTAGCATCTCCACCTGCACCTAGAAGGTCTTTTAGGTGTTGAGGTGTCAGTCCGTCAAGACCGGCAGCAGTACAGCCTGGCTGACCTCTAATGATGTAATCTGCAAAATATGGGAAGGATTACTAGGAGGTTCTGGAAAAATTATATTGTCTGAGGGAGAGGGGTGTTTGTCATGTAGAGATGAAAGCGTGTCTGGGGTGTTAGGAGCTAGTGCATCATCGCTAAACAGAAGTCTAGCCGCACCTTTTATATCGCCGTCGCTAATTTTATTTTCAATAAGATTGAGATAACTGCTATTTCGAAAGTTATTCCTATTTAACGTTATGTCAATGTTAATGTAATTGGGATTATTGCAGTTATCTTTAATTCGTGTTGTGAGAGATACTGTATTGTCTGATGTATTTGAAGGGTCTATATGTAAGATTACGAAGGCTGGTCTTTATCTCGGACAGAGAATTAGCCTCACAATTCAGCGTGGCAACGTGACCAGCCTCTTGGGCACCTTTCCACATGATGGCGACGATACAATACGATTTTTGTATTTATTTATGTTTCTAGGTAAATATATTTGAATTAGTTATATTTTAATTTTAACAGATGTAAATATTTAGATAAATATATCCTCATTCAGTGTCTACTTGTAATATTGAAATAACATTTTTTTATGTATATGAGAAGATATATACGGTACATACATCAAAATAACATATTTTAAATATTATGTCTGTTTGTCCGTCTATCTGTTTGGTCCGGGTAATCTTTGAAATGGCTCGACCATTTCGACGGGAATTCAATTTGGAATTAAAAAATTGGGCTAATTTTAATTATAAAAACCCTTTTTATTTTATGAAATTAAAGTAATGTTGTACCGAGTGGCGCGTTTTCACGTTGGACGATTTATGAAGCGATTTTAATAGATTGCTGACACCCTGGGTAAAGGTAATCCTGCATGAATATGGCGACCGTCTCCGAAATTTAAATTAATTGTCAAAATCAATGTATAAGGATGTCATGTTGTTCAATGTAAAGATTTTCCAAAAATTCACCTTCTTTTTAAAGTAGATAACGTGGTATGTAAGCTAATCTTATCAAATTTACATTTAACACTCAATTTACTATTTAAAATCAATCTTTTTACTTGTAGAGGTCAGAAATACGGCAAGGCAGGGCGTTTCGTTTATATTTATAAGAAAATCAAATTGATTTGATGTTAAACCTTTAGTTAAGTTTAACCTTGTAATTTCTGTATTTTGTTTTTATAAATGATTTGTTTAAGGGGAGCATGTTTGACATGTACGACATTTGTCGAACATATATAATATATATGTATTCGAGTGGTTATTTTATTTATTACAAGAGACCGGCGTATGACATCGTTAAGTGCGGCATGTCTCGAGAAGCGACCTGCACTTTTTTGGCAAGACAGACCGTGATGTCCCAGCTGGTCGACATCACTGCCGCAGGGACATATATGTGGAGCGCAGACTGGAACCCCCAGCCGTAGACACGTTGCGATTCGCAGCGTGTCAGGCTCAAGAAAAGTTCCTGTTTTTGACGAAGGGAGCGCGTGAGGCCAGTAGCCGGCTTCAGGAGCACCCAAGGCCAAAATCCAGGCACGCGCCGAACCCGTACTACAGCTTAAAAGATTTTATTTTGCAGATAATGCTGTCCCAGCTCCGCTGTGAGTTTGTCGAATAAATAGTATTTATATTTACAGCTATTTTGAAAATTATTATTTAGCAACCGTTAATTGTCGAACATTAGCGAACGAAAATCGAAAACTGAGACATCCTACTAATAAATGAATTAAATATTCTCTTAAAAGCAACTAGCCAAAGAGAACAGGAACTTAACATGTACGCTGGAGACATTAAGAAGGCTCGTAAAGCAGTTAAGAGATGTTTATTGGAGGAACGTGACCAACTTTGACACAGTTCCGTATTTAACGCCACAGTACGTACTATTTTACTGTCCCAGGACGGCCACATTGCAACTGGCTAAGCTATAGTTTCCAACATACTCTAAATGCATACAATGCATATTTAGTATGAGTGTAAATTTTAAATGATGTGAACAATGGTTAAATATTTTCTTTCAATCGTAGCAATACGTTTTACCCTATTACCTTTGGGCTCTTTGGGCTGAAAGTCATATGCGCTGGGCTGAGAGCCATCTGCGCTGGGCTGAGAGCCATCTGCGCTGGGCTGAGAGTAATCTTATCCAGGTCATCCGTCCATCTGTCTGAAATCTCTTCGTGGGTATACGTCGGATAAAAAGTTCCGAAACTTTGAAAATACACAATATACAGTACTTACGTGGCAGGATTTGAACCTGCACTCTCTAGATCCGAAGGCACTGTCCACACCAATGAGCCACCGACGCTCCAAACGTAAATTATTCTTTAATAATAAACTGGTTCCAAATCTATTATATATAAACAAATTATTTCATTTTGCAAGTTCAATGCGTTGACATTCACAAATTTGCCAAAACTTTCCAGTCCGATTTGCGAAGCATATTATGCCGCGAAATAAAAAACAAAATCGTTAATATAAAACTTGGGCGGCGACTTCGAGCTTTTATTGAACAAAAAGAATGATTTGCGACAAAAAGAAAAACGAAACTCGCGTGCGGGAAAGTATTGAAAATGTATCAAACAGGTGCCTCGAAGTTACAGTTTCAATATTGAAAACCGTTGAAACGTAAGTAGCTACCATAAATAGACTTTTTATATTACCAGATAGTATTTTTGTAACTTTATTATCTAAATACTATAAAAAATAATAATACCACGTAATATTTTATTCCCTCGAAATTCATGGCGGTGAAATTAACAGAAAACATATTGCTTGTCTCAACTACGGTTTGAAATGCTATAGGTTATTGAACTCAATAAATCTGTGCATTAAATTAGAGTGTTTCTAATAATGAACTAACCATCCTTATTACATTCATACAAATACATATACGCTTAAATATTTTTGTCTCTCTGTACATCCGTCTGTTGGGTGTGATGTGACTTTTGTTGGCAGATAGGTGGACTTTATTTCTGAAATAATCTTTTATTTTAGAAAAATAAAGTAATATTCTAACGTCAAGTACTGTACAATACTGCACGCAACTCGTGCCGAGCGGTTTTATTAAAATTTTCTATGGAGTGAGCTGCCACTCAGGATAAACAAATAGGCTACGACTTATTGTAGGAGAATATCTTATTCCTTGGGTGACACCGCGGGGCACAGCTTGTAATTAATTAAGTTAAAAGGAGAGTGTATTGTAACAATAGTAATTTGGTAAAAATATATGCTACATGATTAATAGTGCTGCCGATAACTGACCCAGATTTTTCACAATAACTATCGCTTTAATTATCCAGTACTTTCCTATAGACAATAAGAGGTTGAAACGTCCCGATTCAGGCTCAAAGAAGCGATGAAAGGTTTCCACGAGGGGAAACCTATTGTGGGCCAATCAATGTCTAGGAGCTAAAGGCTGTTGTCGAAGAATAGAAGCTGCAATGCGGTCCTGGCGTTTGACGTGAACAAAAGATTGGAAACGAACAGTTATTTAGTCTTTGGCTTGCTGATTTAACAATATGTGGCTTATACTTCATTATTTAAACTTCTTGCTCTAATTGCTTAAAAGCTATAATTTTTTTTAGTAAATATAATTAGGTTTTTGGTATTATCGTATTAATTTGAACAATAAACAGATATTTTTGAGGTACACAATTTTTTAAATAAATGAATGAATCGCCTAACCGAATTAACTATGGGAATACAAAGTATTTTAATTAAGAGAAATGGTAAGAAGGAATAGAAAACAAGTACCAACTTTTAATAAATATATATATATATATATATTCGGAGATGGGAAAATTGAGTGTTGTTTACAAACAGCCGCATAAAAAAACCGGCGTTTGCACAATGCAAAGCGTTATTTCGCCAAGGTTACTGGAGACCTAGAGACACCATTTCTGTTCTATTCTTCCTTCCTTAATGATTGGTGTAAGATTAAGGATATTTTATATTTTTATTAAATTATGTTTATTGTGACTGGTCACACTGAATGAATGGTGGCGTGCCTAGCTGCCATAGTGTCATTGTCTTCGGAGCTCAGAGATATTTTGGTGCGAGTTAATCTTTACGTAATATAATGAGCTAGCTTGTTATACCCTTATAAATGCAATAACATTTTTTATCAAGCTACAACTGTTTATTGTAACAAATACATTTGGCAAAGATAAGCAAAACAATTTCATATTTCCATTTCACAAAACATATTATACAACATTATTATTCTAACTTAATAAAATTGAAGCCTTACAAAATAATTCCGTATGTACCCTTCACACAAAAGCTTTTGTACAATATTGCTGGAATTTTAATTGCAAACCGCAAATTAACGGTGTTTATGAATAGGTTACAATCGAACGCCGACAATGACACAAAGCATTGAATTTGTCACGCGGGAAAATTTGAATTAAAAATTACACAGCCCAAATTTTGCCTTTTACTGACGCATCTATTGAATAATATTTTGTATAATGCTTTTTTTACCCAAAACCCATTATAGTTATTATCATTACATATTAATGTAATATTTAAATCAACATTTCTTTTTCATATAAGTATATAAATACACACACCATAACAACAATCACATTGAGCGCGTATCAACGTGACTGAACGGAGTGATTTTACTAAAATTTAGTATGGAGTGACCCGGGACAAAAACAGTTACGCGGGAGAGTATCTTTTACCGCGAGACACAGCTATTATAAATAAAGTTGCCATAAAAATAACATAAATTATCCACAGCACAGATAACTCAACGTCTTGTTTTTACTCACACAATAATGCAATTACTGTTTACTACCAAAACTCCAAACCATAGAACAGATTAAACAATACGAAAAGTCAATTGAAATGACAACAAAATGTCGCATATTCAATTGAAATGAAAAGTCAATTGAAATGACAACAAAATGTCGCATATTCGAATTGCGATATTGAAATGGACACACGTAACGTGATTCCCTGATGAGCCCGCGTCATCAGTCAGGTCATCAATCACCGTTCTAAATTGATTACGGAACTAATCGCGGATGCGATAGCTTTCAACTAAAATGTGCACTTCGCTTTATTCCGGATTGGTTTAATCAACGATCGCTTTTGTTGCTGTGACGTATTTCCAACTGACACAAAATATGCGAGATGTTTAACATTTTGTTCGCGTACAAATCGGGTTTTGTGAAACAACATAGGATTCATTTAAGGAACTTTAATTTGTTATGTCGTTTTTATAAAACATATTTCTGCCTGCCGGAAGAAGTAATCGTAATCCATGCTGAAGCTCTCTTTTATTTATTATAGTAATATTATAATATATGGTAGGTTGATCTAGGTCTCGGGGAAAAATACTTTAAAGCTCTTTATAGTAACTTACTAGAGTTCACCTTACTCCACGTAACGTGTTTAGGGGGTCCGCAGCGTGGCGGGTAGCAGATGTATGTCAACTGTTATTCCTTATGATTAAGGTTGTTCATTCAGCAGTGGATATATTAGTCTGTAATTATTATGTTTTAATTTAAAATAAAATGAAAGTATTGGCACAGATATAAAAACATCACTTATTACTTCATGCTATTTGCCTTAATGAGTGTCTTTATTATACCCAGTGCGGATTGGCCGACTTCACGCACAACCTATAAATCTCTCTGCAGGCGTGCACAGGTTTCCTCATGATGTTTTCCTTCACCGTAAGAGCGTCGGATAACATACACATCATTTCGAAAATTCGAAAACACATTGGTACGTGTCGGGATTTGATCCTCAGCCCTCCCGGTAGGAAGGCAGCAGTCCACACCATTGAGCCACCGACGTAATTCAACTAGTTGTAATTTAGATATGAGCCCTCTGCGGTCGCTTAAATGCCTGGTAAAGCCTGAAATGCCCGCGAATAACAGCACTAGTAAGAAAAAAACGAAAGAGCTCGAGCGTTTTCGTTTTCAACAACACTAGTAATTCAATAGTAAACTGTCAAAGTTTACTTTCAGTGCCAAAGCAATATTTTCTGAAAATGTCGCAGCGGCCAAGCGGTTTGTCAGATTCTCACACGTGACAAATGGATTGCAGTTTTAAATTAATGATATCGGTTTATGTTTCAAACCGATGTATGTGAGGCAAAGCTCAAATATAGTTTGAACTCATATTCCTAGTATTGATAATGTTTTTTCATGAAACGCGAATGTAATTCAGAGCAGATTAAATATTATTTTTCCTGGGTATGCTCAATGATATTCTGTATATAAAAAGGTAGATACGCCATCGGTGCCTTAAAAAACGGACCGCGCAAGAGAGTTTGTACTCTTTTGTTAAGGTAAATGTGTTCGAAATTCGAAATATGTGTATGTGTGCTGTCACTGCATTCGGAACACTTTTTTCGATTGTTTCGTGAGCATATCACGAATCCATACTTTTTTACATCATTGGGTATGCTGAACATTTTTTAATGCACTATTCTATATACACCTTAGACCTACTTGTATTTTAAATTTTGCCGTTTAAGGTTCAAAATTTAATTCTCAACTGATTGCTTTGAATTCCCACCTATTAACATTTTATTTTAAAATAAAGAATTCATATTCAGCCAATCGTATGTAGTTCGACTGTAATGTAATTTATTCAATGCAAATCTGAAACTGCGATAGATTGAGAGAGAGACAGTGAACTAGGTGTAGAGTCGGTACCACCGCAGTGGCAAAAATAGTCACGTGAAATAGGAGTGTTTTTCACTTCTGATTCCTTCAACACTGGACAGACGTGTGGCGGGATCCCACATATTACATTACATATATATACTTTACTATATAAAATATTTATAACATATAATATATACTTATTATTATACAGTATTCTATACATACATAAATATCACACCATATACAGATAAACAATAATCAAAACATTCCAATCATATAACAATCAAATATACATTTACAATTTAACATCAACATTATTAACATCGCATAGCGGCGCACAAGGTGTACACGCAGCCTGGGTAGCAACAGCGAGCCGAACATCCCCGACAAGCCGAACGCTCCCGAAGGCGCGAGCTCCGCCGCCGCACAGTCTGCGTAGCAACAACGAGCCGACGCTACATCGGGAATCCTGCGACGCGAGCCGACCACCGCCGCCGACCCGAAGACTCCCGACGGCCGCGCTCGGACATCGCCGGCCAACACCAGTACGAGAGAGGACCCGACAACGTCGCACGCTACATACATACCTTTCCCCCGCTTAGCAACAGATAATTTCCCGCGCTTTTCTTTAACATTATTTTCTTGCATTGCCATATGATTTGTAAATTTAAATATTATTATAATATAATTGTGGTGTGAACAAGCGGCAGTTTAATTGAAGATTCCCTACACACAACAACCACCGCACCAAACCCCTATAGACGTATCATTCACTATCATTTGAACTTTTTTATTTGCAAACCTTGCAAAGCGAAGAACTGGCTCCTGAATTTTTTTACCATCATCATCCGCTCATTAAACATCCCCACCGAGGGGCTTGAGCCTACCCGTATAGAGTGTATAGGCCTTAGTCTTAGCCTTAGTTAGTGGCCACGCGGGACAAGAACGGATTGGCCGACTTCACGCACAACCCTGAATTTCTTATGAGGCGTGCGTAGGTTTCCTCACGATGTTTTCCTTAACCGCAAAAGCGTCGGATAAACGTACATATAATTTAGAAAATGCGTGGCGGATTTTGAACCTGCACCCTCCAAACTCCACACCAATGACCCACCAACGCCATTATGTATGTATGTATTTAAAATAAACGAATAGTATGTTTATCAGTTATTAAATAACCTAACTACAACTTCCTCGCTTGATATAGGGCTAGATGGCGCTGAGTGAATGTCAGTGGATATTTATATACTCTACCATTAGAGCGTAGTTTTCCGGAATTGTTTCAACAGTGTCGCACTATCATTAAACATCGAGGACCGCATCTCGCTGCCCTAATTGACCCGCTGTGCGTCATTACGTGACTGCCCGCTGTGACGATGCAATGGGCCGAAAAGCTCACTAATGCCCTGAATCAATTAAAACGCATAAGGTAAGTTCTAAGTAGACTACTGATTGGAATACAAATTTAGCACGACGCTAATAAATATCAGCGTATGGTGAAAATTTATAAGTTTGATAACTAGAAACTTATTTTTATCAATGACTACTATGATACACTGATCCATCAAAAATGATTGAAAATTACCCGTCCATCATCGGGCTGAATATACTCATAACAATGTCCACTTTACTCCAGGACTAAGCTGCACTAAATCAATCAGCTTTACTCCAGGACTAAGCTGCACTAAATGCAATCTTGAAGGGAAAAAAATATGAGTGTGTGCGAGGTTTGAAGTACCATTTTCAAACCTGACAAAAACTAGTGAATTCTTAGTTTGAATAATATAACTTATTTTTGGTTGTACTAAATATTGAGCACCTTTTATGACATATAGTATGTCATCTGTATTTATCACCTTTTTTATTTTCAATTACGTCAAAAAATCGACCATCGAAAACAATTCACATTTATTTTAGAACATAAAAGTTGACATGATAATATTGATCGACTTTAACATTTCTGTATTTTTTTTTTATTTTGAATTTAAAGGAACAAAATAACTCTTATGAGAACAATAATAACAATTCCCAGTAAAATATTTTTGACGCCCATGACAAATACAGCGTGAATGTTTAAGGGATGTTTTTGAGGGAACCTAATACCATATAGAGTTATAATCAAAGTTTTATTTTACAAAGTAAATGGTCAATAACTAAATTATATCGTTACATTGAGTAATGCGATAATTTATTAAAGCTTGTACTACTTTATTCAGCGCGTCCGCGCCGCCCTACCCCCGGCCCTCTGCCACAATGTGCGCCATAAACCTGCCTCACCCCATATTTAATTGAAAATAATATATTTATTTTAGTAGGTTATTTTTATTGAATTCTGTATTATTGATCAATCGCAAAGTGTTTAACATGATTTTTAGGGTTTAAAAATATATTTTTTTGTATTAATAGTTTGGCCTCATATTCGGGGGATGTACTTTGAATAGGTGTCACGAGTGGGTTCTTATTTAAATGCCAATGTTCTCGATTTCACCCTGTGTACATTTCCAATGAAAATGATTTCGCTAAGTCCTTACACTTTCTTAGGGGTTATCCATTTAAATGTGTGAATGGCATTAGCTATTTTTGCACCAAGATTTTCCTTAACAATCAACCCCTCTTATTGCTTATCGGTATCTTGAATCCGTCTGATTAAATCCTTGCATAGAAACAACGTGCCTGTACTGCGGTTAATTCGCATAATTTCCTACCATCTAATCAAGCAAGTGCTCTCAAGTGCCGTGCTTATTAGAACTGCTCAAGGTTCGTTGTATTAACGGACTGGTATTTTTAGCATAGACGAGCGCTCAGCAGAGTGGTTTTCTGCGACTCCATAATTATTCTCCTACTGTACCCGTACTTCCAAGTGATAATATTTAACGCACAGCTCGATTCTATACTGGATTTAAAATAAATAATAAACTTCAATACAATAGTTAAAAAGCATTATCTGGCAACACACGCAAGCAGCAACATTACGTACAATCTTAAGTTAATCATAAGAAAAATGGAAATAGATGGGCTTAAGAAAAAAAATGCAAATGATATCTTGCTTGAGTAAATCATTTCAGCTTGAAGGTAGATTCAAATCCCACAGAGAGCGTACATATGAAAGATAAGCACGATTTTTAAAAATGCATTTGGAACAGCTTTAATGAAAAACTGTTTTTAAAAAAAAAGTTGTTAAATCATACAACATCCACTGCAAGATCTAGTAGCTTTCCTAAGGAGTTTAAAATTGAAAGGGTTTCGTCAGATTCTCGTTGTACCGGCCATAAAGTGTTGCTTAGGTATTTTATTGCAAAGTTCTTTATTCTGCAGAATGCACCAAATTAATGCAAGTATGTTTGGGGTAAGAACCCAATCTAACTACCACTATGCCTTAATTAACTGTCTTTTATTCTTCTATTTACCTTATTGCTCCGAGAACTAACAATATCGTCATGAAATGATTTGCATCCAAACGATGCAAAATTATTAGTTGCCATTCCGTTGCCACGATTTTGTTTTCCACTGCAAATACTGAGAGCAAATCTTTTAAAAAATCATTTTGCTTTCCCTTGGAAAACAAGGGATTGAAAACAAGAAATATAATTTATTTCTTTTCGTGTTTCAAATGTGCAATGTTGTCGCTCGTCTGTTTCTAATTATACCTATTGTGAGGAGTTATGCAGTCGACTGTGGGCAGGCCAATGCGGGCTGGCAAATTAATTTTACTACCTTAGCACTCAGCGCAGGATTTCTATTTGCTGACCGTACGTTACAGTATATTATTTGTGCTGCTTGCAGGAGGATTCAGATTTAATTTGAAGATTTGCCTTAAGACTGTATTTATTGGTGTATTAGAGCAAATTTGGATTTTGTAAAGTAAGCAAAGAATCGGAGAGACTACAAAATAACGAAAGCTACTTTTTCGTTTAGTAGAGGAGTGATTCCAAAATGGAAATAGTCGCCTGGACAAGTGATGACGGTGCCCGTTTGATATTTCAGGCCTAAGACATATTATATTCATTCGCTCACATCATAAGATGTATGTTGTATCATAGGATCTTATTAAACTTAGGTATTACAAACTTGAAGACAACATTTTTTTATATTAAAATACTAATTTCTTATGCAGAATTTTAATATAATAATTATGTAAAACAAATTAAATAACTGCTGAATTTAAAAATCAACCTAGTCCTTATCACACATGGCATTATCTTTTCTACGGATAAAGATTGTTTAATATCACTATATCAATGTTTATTTTATAATATAAAGAAAAATAAACAAATGTATTATATTTTTGAATCAATCGTTAAACGTTAGTCCTCACAATACTTGTATTTTTGTATTATGTCACAGGAAGCAAGCGAGTGTGACAAGGCTTTATGAAAGCAAAACCAAATACAATGTGATGGCGTCGGTGGCTCAAGAGCGTCGGTGGCTCAATGGTGTGGACTGTTGCCCTCCTACCGGGAGGGCTGAGGTTCAAATCCCGCCACATACCAATATGTTTTCGAATTTTCGAAATTATATGTACGTTATCCGACGCTCTTACGGTGAAGGATAACATCGTGAGGAAACCTTCATGCACGCCTGCGAAGAGATTCAAAGGTTGTGTGTGAAGTCGTCCAATCCGCACTGGGCCCGCGTGGACGACTAAGGCCTAATCACCCTATACGGGTAGGCTCGTACCCCTCGGTGGGGACATTTAATGAGCTGATGATGATGATGACCTCTACCAATTAACAATGCTGGCAAAAAAACATATCTGATTTGGAACTTATAATAGGTATTGGTGAAGACATCTACTTATATATGTATATTGATGATCCGAATATGAAAGTACCTACATGCGATCATTGTCTCCCATCAAATTTATCAGAGATGTCAACCAACAGTTGTTTGGTAAAAGCTTTTCCGTGTACCGAATTAGTCACGTGGGACCTCGCAGTTTTTGCTGCTATGTTTCATGCCTGTATGATTTGTATGGGCAAAATCGTTCCTCGCTTCTATTTTGTATTCATTGGGTCAGCTATTTGTTAATCTTGCTGCTTGTGTACTAGTTTTAGAAATGGTTCAGTTGCTTTGCTTATATTGGTATCAAAATCTTGGTATACTTTTAGAAGAAGTACAAGGGCGAACTTAATGCCTAGAGGCATTCTCTACCAGTTTACCACAAGGCCATGCAGAAAATTAATAATAGGTGCGGTAAAAAAATTAATAAAGAAACTTTAAAAAATAAAGAACAAAGAAGGTTTAAAGAAACTAAAAACGATATAAAAAAAAATAAACTCAAATACTTATACTTAAAACAAATATATATATAAATATACAATAAAATAGATATAAATACATATATCAATATAGACAATACCTTAGAATAATAATAGAACTTTTTAAAATATTGTGCTGCTCTACAAGGATGTTCATATATGAGGATTTTTTTTCTCTTTGTTGAAAGATCACATCCAAACCAACAAAACATAAAGTATAATTATAAACAATTAACATCAATTAAGCATACACAACACTCAATTCAAACTCAGTATTTGTACCAACTATAGGAACTTAATCAATATAATTGACAATTTAATATCATAAAGACACAATATATTGTGATTATAATCTTCTTGGCGTTATATATAATTTTTAAGAAAACATAAAATTGTGTACTTTATAACCAATGTTTTGAAAAGGCTTTTGCTTTTCCTTAAGGATCTAAATCGATAACAGACATCTGTCATCTTCCCAATAATTCCAATACTTTTAACATTTAGAAAAGTCATTAGAAACCTAAAATATTACAAAATCTTGCTACTCGTAGATCATAATTATTTTGGAAATAGAAGTCCCATCGTTGTAATTTTGAAATGAATTGTCTTTACGGTAATGCAAATTTTCTGTTTTCTCCCAGCTGAACGAAATGTGTGTGCGGAAACAAAACAAACATAAACTTTAATTATATCGAATTCGCCTAATTCGTCCTAATTAAAATAACAGATACATTCGCCAGACAATATTTCAATGTTTAATTTCCAACGGTTGGAAAACATTGATTTATAAATTCACCTCCCCCGGGAAGTTTAATGAAAAACGTGCGTAGAAAGTTTTCGGGCCATTACTTTCGCCGGTTATTAATGATGGAATGGGTGCTGGTATTCCGGGGGCTGGATCACCTCAGCGTTGATAGATCGACCCATCCGTCCGTACTTCTAGACAAAGAACTTGGCTCGGCTATTAGTACAGCTAAGCTCTGGATAGATGGCGCTACCGATGTTTGTGACAACTTTCTTATGCCAACAATTAATGTAGCGTTTGCGTATTTTTGGGATCTTTTTCTCACTTAATTTTAAAGAACAATTACGAATGAGTTCAATTTGTTAAGATGAAATACATCGTCTTTATAACATTATATACATATTATTTTTATATACATCAGAAATAATATAGGTAGATAATACACATTTGCTTTAGGCATTTGTCTTTTTTATCTTAAAATCTATCTCAGTTTTAGGAGGAGATTCCTGGTTGGGATTTTAGCTTATTAGGTGGGAACAACAAGTTTTGTCTGCCTTCCCCACTTTTCTATAAGATTCGTCTCTTGATTTGACTAAATACGGGACATTACAGAGTGCATTCAACCATATAGTCTATGTTTACCTACATTTAAAATTCTAAGTGCCCGTAATCATCATCATCAGATTAAACGTCCCCTCCGAGGGGCACGAGCCTACCCGTAAAGGGCTATTAGGCATTTAAATACATATAGTAATCATTAGTACGTGGCGGGTTTTGAACCTTAGGCCTCCCAGTAGGAGGGCGACAGTCCACACCATTGAGCCACCGACGCCTAAGTGCACTTACACTATACTACTTCTTCTTGCAAAAAGGTATAGTACGAGTACATAATAATGACGTTATAAGAAACAAATCTGCTGTCAGAAATTTTATGAAGTATTTAACTAGGAAGGCAATAATTACAATATCTATAGTAGGGTTTCTCTTCGAGAATTCTCGAACCGAGAATTCCCGGGAAATTTTGCCTTACTCGAGACGAGAAAAAAGTGGTCGAGAAATCGAGAAATCGAGAAATTCAGTCAAAAATTAAAAACTTGATAACGCGCTTGCGTTCTCGTTGCGGCTCTGCCACGCGTCGTGCGAAATTAAATGAAATAATTTGTCCTATTAGAGGAGGGCACCGAAATTTGATATTTCACACGGTCGTTGTAATTATTAAGATTTGAGTTCCTCTCAGGAAGACCCAGCTAATTACGTTTCTGAAAAAATAGAAAACGAACGTGTTTTCTCCTTGTCTGGAAACTTTGTGACAAAAATACGAAACCGATTGTCAGATGATGCTATAAATGCCCTTGTATTTTTAAAGGCTTATTTTCTTAATGATAACGTGACATCGTGGGTTAGCTTTTGAAGCAGTTTCCGCTTTAAATTGTGATTGTAATTGGTCTTAAGATTTTTAATGATTTATTAGATTTTTATGTTTAGGTACTTACGTAAAGAAAAGACTCCATTTACTTATAACAAATATTGAAAAGTTGATACAAAGACTAAACTAAGGAACATGTACCTTACTGTTACTCGTAATTATTAAGCTAGTCTGATTGTTATTTTTTATAAGGAATTAAACTGTCGTTTTATGCTACGTAATTGAAAAGTTTGTAGTACAGACTGAGACTAAAATTATTTAGTATGTAAGGTACTAAGTTTCATTGTGGTGACATGATGACATTGTTTTTAGAAGATATTTTATTTGTTTTTTTTTTCAAAGAAAAAGACTATTTAGTATATTTGTTTGTAGAAACTAGAAATAATGATAAGAAGATCTCGCTAGAGTTTTTTCGCTTAATTAAAGTTTTCTATAGTTAAATTAAACTCACATGAAACTAAAAATAAACGTTGGTCATTGATAAATGTTGAATATTGCATAAAAAGTATAGTTTTATTGTTAAATCAAATATTTTTGAGCTTTTCAATATTTCTCGACAACCCGAGAATTCCCGGGAAATAGTGGTCGAGAATTCTCGTGCTCTGAGAAATAAATAAGGTCGAGAAATGAGAAAACCTAATCTACAGGCAATAATTACAAATATAAACTCAAACTCAAAATACCTTAATTCAATTAAATATTTTACACATCCTTTTGAATCGTTAATTATCATTATTTTTTATGACTCGATCGATAGTCACTCCTTTAATCTTTTTATTTCATTGGTAACGGAGTACAATATTAACACATGGCCCTGCATCTACCGAGCCTATTCCCACGACCCATTAGATGTAGGGGTTGAGACGTCGGCTGCTACACTAAGAGTTCGAAGTTCGATCCCCGGGCAGTACAAACATTTGTGTGCATGAACATGTTTGTTTGTAATGGTCTGAGTGTTTTCTAAGTATAATATGTATGTATTTACAAAAAAGTATATGAGTATTTTTATCCGTTGTTTAATACCCATAATACAGGCTTGACGCTTAACATAGGGCTAGATGGCGCTGTGTGAATGTCAGTCGATATTTAAGTACTATTTATTTATTTGCTGTTTGTTCTCTAAAACAGAAATGTACCACGCAACTATAAATTTGTAGNCCTTAAGACTGTATTTATTGGTGTATTAGAGCAAATTTGGATTTTGTAAAGTAAGCAAAGAATCGGAGAGACTACACAATAAGTAGCTTTCGTTTAGTAGAGGAGTGATTCCGAAATGGAAATAGTCGCCTGGACAAGTGATGACGGTGCCCGTTTGATATTTAAGGCCTAAGACATATTATATTCATTCGCTCACATCATAAGATGTATGTTGTATCATAGGATCTTATTAAACTTAGGTATTACAAACTTGAAGACAACATTTTTTTATATTAAAATACTAATTTCTTGCGGAACCCCTTTAAGTGTTGTCAAGTGTTGGTAGACCCATAAAATAAATAAACGAAAGGAAAAAAAATGCAGAATTTTAATATAATAATTATGTTAAAACAAGTTAAATAACTGCTGAAGTTGAAAATCAACCCAGTCCTTATCACACATGGCATTATCTTTTCTACGGATAAAGATTGTTTAATCAAAAAATATCATTATATCAATATTTATTTTATAATACAAAGTAAAATAAACAAATGTATTATATTTTTGAATCAATCGTTAAACGTTAGTCCTCACAATACTTGTATTATGTCACAGGAAGCAAGCGAGTGTGACAAGGCTTTATGAAAGCAAAACCAAATACAATGTGATGGCGTCGGTGGCTCAAGAGCGTCGGTGGCTCAATGGTGTGGACTGTTGCCCTCCTACCGGGAGGGCTGAGGTTCAAATCCGGCCACATACCAATATGTTTGCGATTTTTCGAAATTATATGTACGTTATCCGACGCTCTTACGGTGAAGGATAACATCGTGAGGAAACCTTCACGCACGCCTGCGAAGAGATTCAAAGGTTGTGTGTGAAGTCGTCCAATCCGCACTGGGCCCGCGTGGACGACTAAGGCCTAATCACCCTATACGGGTAGGCTCGTACCCCTCGGTGGGGACATTTAATGAGCTGATGATGATGATGACCTCTACCAATTAACAATGCTGGCAAAAAAACATATCTGATTTGGAACTTATAATAGGTATTGGTGAAGACATCTACTTATATATGTATATTGATGATCCGAATATGAAAGTACCTACATGCGATCATTGTCTCCCATCAAATTTATCAGAGATGTCAACCAACAGTTGTTTGGTAAAAGCTTTTCCGTGTACCGAATTAGTCACGTGGGACCTCGCAGTTTTTGCTGCTATGTTTCATGCCTGTATGATTTGTATGGGCAAAATCGTTCCTCGCTTCTATTTTGTATTCATTGGGTCAGCTATTTGTAAATCATGCTGCTTGTGTACTAGTTTTCGAAATGGTTCAGTTGCTTTGCTTATATTGGTATCAAAATCTTGGTATACTTTTTGGTTGGGGTGCATCCACACCGCAGTTAATTTTTATAACAGAATACCTTAGAATAATAAAAGAACTTTTTAAAATATTGTGCTGCTCTACAAGGATGTTCATATATGAGGATTTTTTTTCTCTTTGTTGAAAGATCACATCCAAACCAACAAAAACATAAAGTATCACAATCACAACAATTTTACAAAATCAAAATTATAAACAATTAACATCAATTAAGCATACACAACACTCAATTCAAACTCAGTAGTAGAACTTAATCAATATAATTGACAATTTAATATCATAAAGACACAATATATTGTGATTATAATCTTGTTGGCGTTATATATAATTTTTAAGAAAACATAAAATTGTGTACTTTATAACCAATGTTTTGAAAAGGCTTTTTGCCTTTCATTCTTTGTAGCAATGTGCAGTCCGAATCATTGATAAATTACATTAGGTATTTATAAGAGTTCCTTAAGGATCTAAATCGATAACTGACATCTAAAAAAAATGCATGACATCTTCCCAATAATTCCAATACTTTTAACATTTAGAAAAGTCATTAGAAACCTAAAATATTCCTAAATAATAATAGTTGTTACAAAATCTTGCTACTCGTAGATCATAATTATTTTGGAAACAGAAGTCCCATCGTTGTAATTTTGAAATAAATTGTTTTTACGGTAATGCAAATTTTCTGTTTTCTCCCAGCTGAACGAAATGTGTGTGCGGAAACAAAACAAACATAAACTTTAATTATATCGAATTCGTCTAATTCGTCCTAATTAAAATAACAGATACATTCGCCAGACAATATTTCAATGTTTAATTTCCAACGGTTGGAAAACATTGATTTATAAATTCACCTCCCCCCCCGGGAAGTTTAATGAAAAACGTGCGTAGAAAGTTTTCGGGCCATTACTTTCGCCGGTTATTAATGATGGAATGGGTGCTGGTATTCCGGGGGCTGGATCACCTCAGCGTTGATAGATCGACCCATCCGTCCGTACTTCTAGACAAAGAACTTGGCTCGGCTATTAGTACAGCTAAGCTCTGGATAGATGGCGCTACCGATGTTTGTGACAACTTTCTTATGCCAACAATTAATGTAGCGTTTGCGTATTTTTGGGATCTTTTTCTCACTTAATTTTAAAGAACAATTACGAATGAGTTCAATTTGTTAAGATGAAATACATCGTCTTTATAACATTATATACATATATTTTTATATACATCAGAAATAATATAGGTAGATAATACACATTTGCTTTAGGCATTTGTCTTTTTTATCTTAAAATCTATCTCAGTTTTAGGAGGAGATTCCTGGTTGGGATTTTAGCTTATTAGGTGGGAACAACAAGTTTTGTCTGACTTCCCCCCTTTTCTATAAGATTCGTTTCTTGATTTGACTAAATAAGGGACATTACAGAGTGCATTCAACCATATAGTCTATGTTTACCTACATTTAAAATTCTAAGTGCCCGTAATCATCATCATCAGATTAAACGTCCCCTCCGAGGGGCACGAGCCTACCCGTAAAGGGCTATTAGGAATTTAAATACATATAGTAATCATTAGTACGTGGCGGGTTTTGAACCTTAGGCCTCCCAGTAGGAGGGCGACAGTCCACACCATTGAGCCACCGACGCCTAAGTGCACTTACACTATACTACTTCTTCTTGCAAAAAGGTATAGTACGAGTACATAATAATGACGTTATAAGAAACAAATCTGCTGTCAGAAATTTTATGAAGTATTTAACTAGGAAGGCAATAATTACAAATATCTACAGGCAATAATTACAAATATAAACTCAAACTCAAAATACCTTAATTCAATTAAATATTTTACACATCCTTTTGAATCGTTAATTATCATTATTTTTTATGACTCGATCGATAGTCACTCTTTTAATCTTTTTATTTCATTGGTAACGGAGTACAATATTAACACATGGCCCTGCATCTACCGAGCCTATTCCCACGACCCATTAGATGTAGGGGTTGAGACGTCGGCTGCTACACTAAGAGTTCGAAGTTCGATCCCCGGGCAGTACAAACATTTGTGTGCATGAACATGTCTGTTTGTAATGGTCTGAGTGTTTTCTAAGTATAATATGTATGTATTTACAAAAAAGTATATGAGTATTTTTATCCGTTGTTTAATACCCATAATACAGGCTTGACGCTTAACATAGGGCTAGATGGCGCTGTGTGAATGTCAGTCGATATTTAAGTACTATTTATTTATTTGCTGTTTGTTCTCTAAAACAGAAATGTACCACGCAACTATAAAACTTTGTAGTTCGCTAATTATGTGGTGGACCCACGTAATTAGCGAATGTTAAAATAACCAGCCGATTTATAGATAAGACCCCAACAGAGGCCCAAAACTTTATTGTATACAAAAGCGTTTAGTGTAACTTAACTATTTCAAGCGTCGTTAGTATGTAAGCCAACATCCTTTTGCAAACGGGCATTTCTAATATATTGTGCAGTTTGTTCAACTGCCAAACGAGTTTACAATTTAAAGAGCTAAGAGGTTGCTTCGTATGTGAGTTATTTCATTACTTTGAGTTTAGAATAAATTGAAGCAATGTTTTGACTGTTTGTCACATGATTTGGTTTAAGAATGACATCTGTTTCTATTATTTATCATGAGACTTTATTTACGGATCAAATTTGAAATTTTGGTCTTTCTTTTACTAATCCGTATTTCAGGTTTTTTTTTAATTTATCAAGCAATTATTCGATTTAGTGATAATACATTGTTACTAAATACATACATTTACATACATTTGTGATGCAGGAATGGTTCACAATCGAGTGGGTTGGGTGCAATTGCTAATGAATGGGATACTTTAATTATTGGATTATCGACATAATATACAGCGAAACATTTAAATTATAACAGAAACATATAATCACTCTTTATCGCAGTTATAAAACAAATTGGAAAAAAAAATGAGAAATGAATTTCGAGTAGTTTTTACAGTGTTAATTTTTTTTTAAAAATTGTGAGCAAAAACATAAAGCAAAACAAATTTGTCGTTAAGAACAATATATGTAGATAGAGGTATACCTACACAGGCGATGTTATAGACGTTTTATCGAAGATACAAGTTATTGTGATATTAATATTTGTACATTTATCAGCTTTGTAAGGCATCAAATCGTTGGTACTACCGCTTTATCTTACTTATTTTTTAACCCCCGACGCAAAAAGAGGGGTGTTATAAGTTTGACGTGTCTGTATGTGTGTCTGTCTGTCTGTGGCATCATAACTCCACGCATGCAGTGATTTAAATTTAGTTTTTTTGTTTTTAAAGGTGACTTATGTGCGAGTGTTCTTAGACATGTTTGATGAAAATCGGTTGAGTCGTTTAAAAGTTGTGAGGAGTGAAAGTGGGGAGAGTACACGAATAACTGCAAATATACTTGGACTCAAATGAAACCACACTGGAATAAAAAATATCGACCATTTCCCCCGACACAAAAACAGGGATGTTATAAGTTTGACGTGTCTGTCTATATACTAAAATCTAACTTAACCTGACCTTCCTATAAAAAGTATGAAATAATAATTAAATAAAAATTTAAAAACCCCCGACACAAGAACTTAAGTAATTTCCCTTTAAAAAGTAAAACATAATAAAAGAAACGTAATGTTAAAGTACCTAAGAATCTATGAAAGAAATAATTAGGAGCGGTCCCCCAATGCGTCGTTTTTTTTAGAATTATTAATAGATTCTTAGGTACTTTAACATTAAGTTTCTTTTATTATTTTTTACTTTTTAAAGGGAAATTACTTAAGTTCTTGTGTCGGGGATTTTTAAATTTTTAATATTTATTTTTATACATACAGTCATGACATGTGAAAAAATGTATTGAAAATTTAGTTAACTATGTATCTACATAGAATTTCCAGCTTATTTTAAAAAATAAGTTTCTTCTAGGCGGCCAACACAAATGGAAAGAAGATACGAAAAGCATCGCTTTATCTTATTTTTTAACGAATACTTTCCAAAGAATTTACTGTCCCATCATGACAGTCCCTCCAACACATATGACAATGGACGTATCGGGTCTTAGGCCTCCACGCTTTCCCTAGATAGCTGGTCCCAACGGCATAACGTGCTTTGCAAATTATAATTACTATTAAAGGAAAGCAGATTTTTAAAACGTACGAACAATACTAAAGCAATAAGTCACCAAGAAATACAGTCACGGCACGGAACAAATAGATGGATGTTTACGCGAAGAACTCCACGGTCCTCCGTGGCACAATCAGCGTTTGCATTATGCATGAAACCATCCCGAAGCGACAGATGCCTCAGAAACTTCCAGAAGGAGTGATATTAATATTTGTTTGTCAGGTATTTCGAGTTGTGTCTTTTGTTTCGAGTGCCTAGAACTTGTGCGGAGTTCGTCTGCGATTAGAATGTCGACTTTGCGTATTTGTCTTCGCTAATGGAATGCTTGGCATGCCCCGTTTTCTACTCGGGATGGTGTAAAACGAATAGCTTTTGTCGTCGTTTAGATTTAAGTGTTGCATTGATATTCAGACCTTTATAAGAATTTAGTGATAAAAATGAAATGTTCAAAACACCAAATGAAACGAAGTCTGTTATGGAAATTATATTATATTTATAATTTGTACTTATCACAACGCATGTGTTTGAAGTTGTGCCTTCTTAAATTATTCGAAAATATAATTTGTAAGAAGTATTTAACTCGTAGAGGCTGGAATATGGAAGCTCGGGATTCCTAGCCCAAATTGGAAACTTATGTGCAATATAAGAAAGTGAGATTACCAGAAATAAAAGTACGATTTAAATATGTTTAACATCAGGTTCATCTGGCTGGTTCAAAAGTATTGGCACTATACTTTTTTCCTATAAAAACAGTATTTTTTTATTATTTCCTAAAGGCATAATAGAAAACCCGATTACTTCCCACCTCCTGCTGGCGTCTCGATAATCACAGCGATTTGGTACGTGCCTCCTATTGTGCCGATTCGACCAATCAATTACAAGCAAGCGAATGCTTTTAGCTAATGCATTTGGAGGACATATTTCTTAGCGGCTGCAGTTTCAGCGCTTGCGCGAGATGTTTTAATATTTTACGAGGTTGCGGTTATAGTCGTGGTGATTTATGCAACTTTTATTGCTAAGACAATTTGCGATGGCTTTGCATGTTAAAGTTTAATAAGAAATGGACTCGGAAGATGGAATCAGTTATTAATTTCCTTTTAACACTTTTTTATTTCTTTAAGTACCATTTTTCCATCAGACTACGTTACACAATAGAAAATCAGTTTTTTTTTTTGAGAATACAGAGGACCGGGTCATCTGAATTCAAATTTGGTTTAAAATATGAGATTTTGTAATAAATTGAAACTAGAGATGAAAGTCAAGAAGAAGAGAAGAGTGTCGGTCGCTCATTGATATGGACTATTGCCTTCCAATTTAGAGGGTGCAGGTTCAAATCCTTTCACGTACCAATGACTTAACGATTATTGAAATTATATGTACGTTTATCCGACGCTCTTGAAGGAAAACACCATGAGGATACCCACGCACGCCTGCGAAGAGATTCAAAGGTTGCTCGTTAAGTCGGCCATAAGTTACTCGGTTCACCTGAGAATCAACGAAAAGTTAACTTTATTTAGTTAAAAGTTCCTTAAAATAACTATCATGTCACTAGACCATCGAATGGTATATGCCCAGTTTTCCTTAAATGGTTTCCTCCGATCGAATGCATTTTTTCCATATTTGTGATAACAACACCTAATTATGGGACCACGTCTATGGTATCATCTTTCCAACAAAAAAAACGTCAAAATCGATTCATAAACTACGAAGAACAAACATAAAAAGCATGGAAACAGCCGAATTGAGTAACCTCCTTTTCAAAGTCGGTTAAAGTACGGTATTCACATATGCGGGTAAAAATTAAGCTACACTCAGAATAAAGAAGTTCCAATTCTACATCAAGAATTTCACACCGATTGCTCAAAGCGCACGGGGCACATCAGCGAATCGATTATTCACTCGGATAGTCGGCTAAAACTGCGTTTAGTGCAGCCCTAATCTGGAGCATTGCGCTGACTCGTCCAGAACCAACATTATGCATGGATGGTGCACGAAGGTGCTTTGTATTCAGCCACTCGTTTGAATCTCAGTAGAATGAAAACGTCGAATCGGATGTAGTAAGAGTTCGGGTAGGCATTGATCGGCAGAATTGAAAGAAACGAGAATACCATTGTTTCAGAGTGTAATAATATTATGTTAGATGAGACCTAGACTACTTTTAGAATAATTATGAAAAAGTTTAGTTCTCTCAAAAGAGATACTTTTAATGTCATGCCAGCCAACGAAGATATTTCAAACAATAATGTTAAACGGATTTGTCTTATTTTATTCATTGTTGAATTTTTTGTGTTCCATTGATACATAATTTGTAAGTACCGTATTTTTCTTTTCTGAAAACAAATTATAAACTTATTGCTAGTCGGTGTGGGATTATTTATAAATGCCGGATACATTGTGAGCCAGGAATGCGTCCTGAAAGCATTCCCGTGTACCTGGAGTCAACTTGTCGCAACTTGCAGGTGGTCTTCGCCAGCTTAAAGCCGGTTTACTTAGATTGACAGTATCACAGACGAGTACTAGCTCTATAGGCATTTAAATCTGATCTTAGGTGCTATTTTTGTTATGTTATGCAACCGACACAGTGTAAAATATAAGATACTAGTATATTTATTATATTATCTGTGCTCGTATAAAGAAGTATTTAATGGGGGTTTCTTTTTTTACTTTTAGCTTTTAAGAAAAAATGGTTTCCAGCTTAATATTCCTCAATGGAATAAAATCGGAAAATTTAAATTCTATTACAACTTTGCTTGGCCCATTTAATTTATTCGTTGGTCAAAGCCAAAGAAGAACTCATATCCTACCATTTAACTTTAGCCAAAAGCTGTATATTTGAATACAAAAGTAAGTCATCAAAAATACGTCCTAATGCAGTACTTACTCTGCATAAGTTAAAGCGGTCGATACCGGCCTAACAAACTACTACTATGAAACAGCTAATAGCCCTGACTAAAACCGTTATTATGTAAATCAAGTTAGCAAGAAAAGCCATTTAAGGCGTTATTCAAGTGAACTAGTCGGGAGTGAAAGTCGAGCTGCCCGCTCTGTGTGAACTTCAAACCAAATTCGGAAAATTCACAAGTTTGTTACTGTGTATTGCTGGGAAGTGGCTATGTACGTTCGGACTGACAGTTCTGAAACTGCTTGTAAAAGATCTGATATGGCTTTAGTAGAATTGAACTTTTGCAACATACTCGCAGTGGGCTTTTAAATATATTTCATTGTTATTTTTGTTTGTAAGTATTTAGCCCATGCTGGATTAAGCCTAGTCCAAAATAGTGATGGCTTTACCCATATTCTGAAGGCAAGTCTTGCTGTTTAGAGATATAAACATGTATATTATGCTTTAGTTTAATACACCATAACAATAGAAAGTGGTTTAAATGCAGACAATAATAAGTAAACTACTTTACATGAAATAAATCATACAAACATTACCAATAAAATATATACGCATAAATATCATAACCTATGCTACCACTAATAAATTAAACCGAAAATTTTGTTTATAAAGAATCTTAACTACAAATTACACTTTTAATTTAATTATTTAAGCGAAAAATTGTGTGATATAACCATAGCGTAACAAGTTAATAACCCATTAGGGTTATAGCTTTGGTGATAGCCACTAGTAAAAAAATGCACAAACGAGCCCCTTGGTTAGTGAAAGATCCGTCAAATCATATTTAGTTTTTGATTAGTAACCAGTGAGTTCAGCAGACCCTGTATAATAAAAGCAATGGTTTCGTTAAAGAACACTGGTAGTGTTTTTGATCTCAAATATAAGCTGACCAAGGTGATGTCGACTCCGGAGCTTGTCTGCTAAATCTGGCTTCGCCCATGCGAATTGACTTCTGCTACTTCAACTTCCTAATAATCTAAGTATTGATGATTTATTTAGACGGTTCATGTATTATATTTATTAGACGGATGTCGACTGGTTGGGATCGGTCCGCGTGGAAATCATAGGAAGAGATCTTCGTTCAGCAGTGGATTTTAGGAAATGATGTGTGACATGAATATCAGTGCATTCTCACTAAAGTGTTTAAATCATGAATGATGCCTAGTTGATATTTTTAATAATAAGTGATTTGTTTAAACATAACATTATTTTATTAATTTTCATATATAGTAATAAAAAATAAATAGGCAGAAACGAAAAACAAATCGTATTCCTACATTTAAATTCTTAGCTCAAGTGAGCAGTCCGACAGATACCGACTTATCGTACAATGATATCGCTGAAGAAAAAGTTCTCACAAGATATCGATAGAAATAGTATCCATGTTCAGTTATGATTGGTTTAACAAAACTTTTTTGGCGTTCCCCCTCGCGTTCTTCTGAAAGTTCTAACACATTTTTCTATTTTCATACTTCACGGTGGCTGCCCCTCTTTGTGTATAAATAATCATGTTTTGACAGGTAAACACTGTTTCGGTAGAATATGGGCAAGCGTATTACATAACAGTTGTTTCTACATCAAACGTTTCAACTTATTGTTGTTGTAAAATTAAGTTATTTACATATTTATACCTGGAAAGACTGAGTTCGGACGTTGAATTACCGCATAGAGTTGGTTCGGAAATGAAATATCGCCGTAAATGCGAAATTTATTTTAAACATTGCGTCTTTTTATACTCAGTAAAAACACTGCACGTGTAAACTAACAACATTCCTTTTTTGGTTTCATGTATACTTCATTGGTAGATAAACATCTATTTATTGGTGCAGTTAAAAAAATATAAAATAAGCGATCGTCCTACCTTACGTTTACAATTCAATTTAGGTCAATAAAATTAAGCACCCTCGTGAAGGTTACTATTTAGAATTGTGCCAGAGTATTAGACTTTGTCACACCAATCTGTTTTTTTATATTATTTAGTCATTATATTATAACACCAATTTTAACAGCATTATTCTGCGATATGAAATATATCAACAGTTTACCAAAAAATTACAAATTGTCAGTTTGACGTAAAACATTAACAAAAACTTGTATACGATAAAATATAAATATGCATCTTTTATCCAAATTTAACAACGCATTTTATTATCTTCTTTAAAAATCAAACTTGACAAGTTATTGAAATTTCAGTTCGATATTGAAGTATTCTTAAATTAGTGCGATGGTGTAACTTCTAAAGCGTTTGTTGATAAATATTAAAATGTAGATTTGTATTCAACATTGCTCTCGTAGCCGAACTTGGATTGGATTTTTTGTTTAGTAATTAGTTAGTCTTATCAAGTGGGTAGCCAAGCTGACTTTTGAACCACTTTTGACGTGGTTTGGATCGCAATATGGACAGCCGTGACACTTTTCGGACAATCCAGCAATGTTCAAAACTTTCTAGCCCAGGACCCCCGATTCAAACAGTAATTTAACACTTTTATTACTAGACCAAGGAGGAAGGTAGAAGACGTGTTACATGAAGAAAATCCTAGTCTCGTTTCATCCCTTTGAATAAGCCTATCTAACAGATTCTTTTACAGATATTTACTTAATTATACAAACAAATTTTTCTTTCAGTGTACTTATTCAGAATTGTTGAAACAATCGTTAAACTCTCACTGACCACACCCAAAGATAAAATTATGTCACAAAATCGTAATCTGTTATAGCACATTCCTCAACTTCTCAACTCATGTCACTACCCATGCAGTCCCCTGACGTGCATCCCGTGAAAATAAAAATGTCGTTTATAAATCGACGGACGGCTTCCACGGCTCCGGGGATTGCGCCAGACACATGGTTTATTGTTGCAATTTATTTAACCTGCCCGCGTTATACGTCTGCGCTGGATCGTATTACATTTACTTTGACATTGTTTTCTATGTGCACGATGTTATTTGCGTCATATACTAAGTGCTTAGACAAGCGTTGTATGTTTAACGTAGAAACGCTGCACGATAGTTGTTTAAAAGTTAAATAACTATATGGTGTAGGCTACCATTTTTGGTTTACTCAAATTTCATCATCATCATCATCATCAGCTCATTAAACGTCCCCACCGAGGGGCACGAGCCTACCCGTATAGGGTGATTAGGCCTTAGTCGTGACGCGGGCCAGTGCGGATTGGACGACTTCACACACAACCTTCGAATCTCTTCGTAGGCGTGCATGAAGGTTTCCTCACGATGTTTTCTTCACCGTAAGAGCGTCGGATAACGTACATATATTTTCGAAATTCGAAAACATTGGTACGTGTCGGGATTTGAACCTCAGCCTCCTGGTAGGAAGGCGACAGTCCACCACTGAGCCACCGACGCTCTTTCAAATTTCATGTTACTTGTAAATGCTTGGCATTCGATTAGTTTAAGATCTTTATTGAGTACACATGAAAATTGTAGGTGTGCCATTAAGTTTTCCAGTCTCTATAAAATCAAATACTTTAATTCAGTCTATAAAAGCTATATGCTGTTCATAATAAATATACTATAAATAGGTAACTGAGCCGTAAGTATGAGATAACGAGCATAAGGGTGCCTTATGTCTATATTTTCATGTAACCGATGTCTAGAGAGCATTATTTTTTATATCAAAAAGAACAGTAATGTTGTGTTCATAATAATTGTTATTACTTTCCTTGGCCCGATATAAATGTAAAAATAAAAGTTAATAGGAAGGCAAACCTTCAATAGCAACTCATGTGGTGGTATTACATTCTAAGAAATATCAAAACTCATTAACTATAATTTGATTCATTGCTTCATATCAACTCTTACTTATCGCATATCAAGCATATACTCCCTCGTTTTGTCACTGTACTTCAACTTGCTGATACCTGCGATTTTTTCGTAAAAAATGATTCATCATCATCAGCTCATTATATCGTCCCACCGAGGGCACGAGCCTACCCGTATAGGGTGATTAGGCCTTAGTCCATCCACGCGGGCCCATGGCGGATTGGACCTTCATGACAATCTTTGTAATCTCTTCGCAGACGTGCGGAAGGTTTCTACGATGTTTCCTTCACCGAAGAGCGTCGCAAAAAAATAATAATNTATTCATTTTAAAAAAAATCGTAAAATCATTCAAAACTACGAAGAACAAACATAAAAAGCATAGAAACAGCCGAATTGAGTAAACTCCTTTTCAAAGTCGGTTAAAGTACGGTATTCACATATGCGGGTAAAAATTAAGCTACACTCAGAATAAAGAAGTTCCAATGCTACATCAAGAATTTCACACCGATTGCTCAAAGCGCACGGGGCACATCAGCGAATCGATTATTCACTCGGATAGTCGGCTAAAACTGCGTTTAGTGCAGCCCTAATCTGGAGCATTGCGCTGACTCGTCCAGAACCAACATTATGCATGGATGGTGCACGAAGGTGCTTTGTATTCAGCCACTCGTTTGAATCTCAGTAGAATGAAAACGTCGAATCGGATGTAGTCAGAGTTCGGGTAGGCATTGATCGGCAGAATTGAAAGAAACGAGAATACCATTATTTCAGAGTGTAATAATATTATGTTAGATGAGACCTAGACTACTTTTAGAATAATTATGAAAAAGTTTAGTTCTCTCAAAAGAGATACTTTTAATGTCATGCCAGCCAACGAAAGAAATTTCTACAATAATGTAAAACGGATTTGTCTTATTTTATTCATTGTTGAAACTTTTTTGTGTTCCATTGATACATAATTTGTAAGTACCGTATTTTTCTTTTCTGAAAACAAATTATAAACTTATTGCTAGTCGGTGTGGGATTATTTATAAATGCCGGATACATTGTGAGCCAGGAATGCGTCCTGAAAGCATTCCCGTGTACCTGGAGTCAACTTGTCGCAACTTGCAGGTGGTCTTCGCCAGCTTAAAGCCGGTTTACTTAGATTGACAGTATCACAGACGAGTACTAGCTCTATAGGCATTTAAATCTGATCTTAGGTGCTATTTTTGTTATGTTATGCAACCGACACAGTGTAACAATATAAGATACTAGTATATATATTATATTATCTGTGCTCGTATAAAGAAGTATTTAATGGAGGGTTTCTTTTTTTATTTTTTTACTTTTAGCTTTTAAGAAAAAATGGTTTCCAGCTTAATATTCCTCAATGGAATAAAATCGGATAATTTAAATTCTATTACAACTTTGCTTGGCCCATTTAATTTATTCGTTGGTCAAAGCCAAAAGAAGACTACTCCATATCCTACCATTTAACTTTAGCCAAAAGCTGTATATTTGAATACAAAAGTAAGTCATCAAAAATACGTCCTAATGCAGTACTTACTCTGCATAAGTTAAAGCGGTCGATACCGGCCTAACAAACTACTACTATGAAACAGCTAATAGCCCTGACTAAAACCGTTATTATGTAAATCAAGTTAGCAAGAAAAGCCATTTAAGGCGTTATTCAAGTGAACTAGTCGGGAGTGAAAGTCGAGCTGCCCGCTCTGTGTGAACTTCAAACCAAATTCGGAAAATTCACAAGTTTGTTACTGTGTATTGCTGGGAAGTGGCTATGTACGTTCGGACTGACAGTTCTGAAACTGCTTGTAAAAGATCTGATATGGCTTTAGTAGAATTGAACTTTTGCAACATACTCGCAGTGGGCTTTTAAATATATTTCATTGTTATTTTTGTTTGTAAGTATTTAGCCCATGCTGGATTAAGCCTAGTCCAAAATAGTGATGGCTTTACCCATATTCTGAAGGCAAGTCTTGCTGTTTAGAGATATAAACATGTATATTATGCTTTAGTTTAATACACCATAACTTAATAGAAAGGTGGTTTAAATGCAGACAATAATAAGTAAACTACTTTACATGAAATAAATCATACAAACATTAACAATAAAATATATACGCATAAATATCATAACCTATGCTACCACTAATAAATTAAACCGAAAATTTTGTTTATAAAGAATCTTAACTACAAATTACACTTTTAATTTAATTATTTAAGCGAAAAATTGTGTGATATAACCATAGCGTAACAAGTTAATAACCCATTAGGGTTATAGCTTTGGTGATAGCCACTAGTAAAAAAATGCACAAACGAGCCCCTTGGTTAGTGAAAGATCCGTCAAATCATATTTAGTTTTTGATTAGTAACCAGTGAGTTCAGCAGACCCTGTATAATAAAAGCAATGGTTTCGTTAAAGAACACTGGTATTATATTTTCATGTATTATATTTATTAGACGGATGTCGACTGGTTGGGATCGGTCCGCGTGGAAATCATAGGAAGAGATTTTCATTCAGCAGTGGATTTTAGGAAGTAATTATGATGACATGAATATCATGCAATTCTAACTAAAGTGTTTAAATCATGAATGATGCCTAGTTGATATTTTTTATAAATAAGTAATTTGTTTTTAAACATAACATTATTTTATTAATTTTCATATATAGGTCAATAAAAAAATCATAAATAGGCAAGAAACGAAAAACAAATCGTATTCCTACATTTAAATTCTTAGCTCAAGTGAGCAGTCCGACAGATACCGACTTTATCGTACAATGATATCGCTGAAAAAAAGTTCTCACAAAGATATCGATAGAATAGTATCCATGTTCAGTTATGATTGGTTTAACAAAACTTTCTTTGGCGTTCCGCCCTCGCGTTCTTCTGGAAAGTTCTAACACATTTTTCTATTTTCATACTTTCACGGTGGCTGCCCCCTCTTTGTGTATAAATAATCATGTTTTGACAGGTTCAAACTTTAAACTGTTTCGGTAGAATATGGGCAAGCGTATTACATAATAAGCAGTTGTTTCTACATCAAACGTTTCAACTTTATTGTTGTTTGTAAAATTAAGTTATTTACATATTTATACCTGGAAAGCCTGAGTTCGGACGTTGAATTACCGCATAGAGTTGGTTCGGAAATGAAATATCGCCGTAAATGCGAAATTTATTTTAAACAGATTGCGTCTTTTTATACTAAGTAAAAACACGGACACTGAACGTGTAAACTAACAACATTCCTTTTTTGGTTTCATGTATTACTTCATTGGTAGATAAACATCTATTTATTGGTGCAGTTAAAAAAATATAAAATAAGCGATCGTCCTACCTTACGTTTACAATTCAATTTAGGTCAATAAAATTAAGCACCCTCGTGAAGGTTACTATTTAGAATTGTGCCAGAGTATTAGACTTTGTCACACCAATCTGTTTTTTTATATTATTTAGTCATTATATTATAACACCAATTTTAACAGCATTATTCTGCGATATGAAATATATCAACAGTTTACCAAAAAATTACAAATTGTCAGTTTGACGTAAAACATTAACAAAAACTTGTATACGATAAAATATAAATATGCATCTTTTATCCAAATTTAACAACGCATTTTATTATCTTCTTTAAAAATCAAACTTGACAAGTTATTGAAATTTCAGTTCGATATTGAAGTATTCTTAAATTAATGCGATGGGGTAATTTCTAAAGCGTTTGTTGATAAATATTAAAATGTAGATTCGTGTTAAGATTTGTATTCAACATTGCTCTCGTAGCCGAACTGATATTGTGATTGGATTTTTTGTTTAGTAATTAGTTTGAAGTCTACGTCTTATCAAGTGGGTAGCCAAGCTGACTTTTGAACCACTTTTGACGTGGTTTGGATCGCAATATGGACAGCCGTGACACTTTTCGGACAATCCAGCAATGTTCAAAACTTTCTAGCCCAGGACCCCCGATTCAAACAGTAATTTAACACTTTTATTACTAGACCAAGGTAGAAGACGTGTTACATGAAGAAAATCCTAGTCACGTTTCATCCCTTTGAATAAGCCTATCTAACAGATTCTTTTACAGATATTTACTTAATTATACAAACAAATTTTTCTTTCAGTGTACTTATTCAGAGTTGTTGAAACAATCGTTAAACTCTCACTGACCACACCCAAAGATAAAATTATGTCACAAAATCGTAATCTGTTATAGCACATTCCTCAACTTCTCAACTCATGTCACTACCCATGCAGTCCCCTGACGTGCATCCCGTGAAAATAAAAATGTCGTTTATAAATCGACGGACGGCTTCCACGGCTCCGGGGATTGCGCCAGACACATGGTTTATTGTTGCAATTTATTTAACCTGCCCGCGTTATACGTCTGCGCTGGATCGTATTACATTTACTTTGACATTGTTTTCTATGTGCACGATGTTATTTGCGTCATATACTAAGTGCTTAGACAAGCGTTGTATGTTTAACGTAGAAACGCTGCACGATAGTTGTTTAAAAGTTAAATAACTATATGGTGTAGGCTACCATTTTTGGTTTACTCAAATTTCATCATCATCATCATCAGCTCATTAAACGTCCCCACCGAGGGGCACGAGCCTACCCGTATAGGGTGATTAGGCCTTAGTCGTCGACGCGGGCCCAGTGCGGATTGGACGACTTCACACACAACCTTCGAATCTCTTCGTAGGCGTGCATGAAGGTTTCCTCACGATGTTTTCTTTCACCGTAAGAGCGTCGGATAACGTACATATATTTTCGAAAATTCGAAAACACATTGGTACGTGTCGGGATTTGAACCTCAGCCCTCCTGGTAGGAAGGCGACAGTCCACACCACTGAGCCACCGACGCTCTTTCAAATTTCATGTTACTTGTAAATGCTTGGCATTCGATTAGTTTAAGATCTTTATTGAGTACACATGAAAATTGTAGGTGTGCCATTAAGTTTTCCAGTCTCTATAAAATCAAATACTTTAATTCAGTCTATAAAAGCTATATGCTGTTCATAATAAATATACTATAAATAGGTAACTGAGCCGTAAGTATGAGATAACGAGCATAAGGGTGCCTTATGTCTATATTTTCATGTAACCGATGTCTAGAGAGCATTATTTTTTTATATCAAAAAGAACAGTAATGTTGTGTTTCATAATAATTGTTATTACTTTCCTTGGCCCGATATAAATGTAAAAATAAAAGTTAATAGGAAGGCAAACCTTCAATAGCAACTCATGAGGTGGTTATTACATTGTAAGAAATATAACAAAACTCAATAACCCTAACATATCTCATAATTTAATTCATTTCTTCATATTAACTCTTACTTATCGCATATCAAGCATGTACTCCCTCGTTTTATCACTGTACTTCAACTTGCTGATCCCGCGATATTTGTCATTATACGTCCCAACCGAGGGGCACGAGCCTACCCGTATAGGGTGATTAGGCCTTAGTCATCCACGCGGGCCCAGTGCGGATTGGACGACTTCACGCACAATCTTTGAATCTCTTCGCAGACGTGCGTGAAGGTTTCCTCACGATGTTTTCCTTCACCGTAAGAGCGTCGGAAAAAAATATTGTTATGAACAATTTTCCCTATTTTACACTGGATATGTAAACCCTTCGATGACCTCATCCAGCCTCCATCAGCAACGAACTTTTGTAAGTAATTGGCCAGATCTGGAATTACTGGACATTCCCATGTAAGCCGTATTATTGATGGCCGTTGTAAGCACTCGGAGACTTCTGTGTCTTCTGTCAAGCAAAGCGTAATACGTACTATTATAATTGTCGATATTGTTAAGATCAATGTTACTTTATTGCACGTAAAAAATCATACAACACAACAGAAAACATCAAATATTGTTGTTGCCCTAGAGGAGTTCCCAAAAGACGCTCGTCACTTTTCTTGGCAAGACGATTTCCTCTTTAATGGTATTTTGTCCGTATTTTTAATAAATGATACTACTCTGCAATTATTTGCTCTCCGAAGCTATTATATTTGCTCTCAGATATCCGATTTGACGCTATGTTTGTCCCAAACACGTATAAACAAGAGAGCTGCAATACCGCCTCGGGCTATTGGAGCGAGCGCTCTTCAGACTCGAGTTCTTTTTAGAATATAAGAAGATAGAGCTTAGATTTTAAAGCTTTACTTCATTTTAGCTCGAATATTGCTTCTTTGCTGTAAAGCATTTTAAACGTTTGACGTTTTAAAGTCACCAACTAATTTATTTCAGGCCTAAAGAAGTCACTTGCGAATGTCAAATTTTACCAAATCTGAAATTGCTTAATGATTTTTTGTCTCCATGGCAGATATTAATTACAATATGTTTGTTAGTTATTTGTCATGTTCCTGTTTTATTCTGATTAAATCTATGTCATAAAAGCGGAGAACCGGGATAGCTGGTGCAAAGTGCGGGAGACCTATGTCTCCAGTGTGGACTGCGATAGGTTGAAACAAAGCGTCAAATTTGCTTTTCGTTATGTTCTTTATTTATATAAATGAATATACATATAATATTATTATGTAATGCATCAGACTTTGATGAAATCTAATGCATAAGACTATTACTTGGTTATTTTATTTGACATGGAAAACACTTTTAAACATATTTGAAACCCTTGGCCTATGGCACAATATCATTTATGACTTCGACATAATAGATATGCAAGGTCACCGGCCATTAGAATAAGTAATAAAAACACCTTTCTTAAGAACACCTGTCTTCACAGAATCACCTTTAAAACTTAGTGCCTTTTCAGCCATTTAGTTCACGGCTGGAGAAACTGTTTCGGACCGTTATTCACCATCCTTTCAGAGCTTTGCTTGTAATTCGGCAAAATATGTCCACGGGCAGTTGAGATTAACCCTAAAGTTAATGTTGGCAGCATCGCATTTCGAGTAATGAAAAAGTCTTTTTGCAAAAATTTAAAACTACTTTCAAAAGACAAAAAGGTAGGTTTTGGATTAACTAATATGTAGATCTAAACCTTTGGTAACCTCGTGAAAATAAGAGCTCATTTTCAGCAGTATTGGAAGAACACTTGACCGTCAAGTCAAGGGTTCTTACACTTCAAACTTGGCATACACCCCTACGACTTGACTATGAATAATTAGTACCATAGTTGACTTATTTATTTAAACGGTGTAGGCCATTCTAAAGGAACCGAGTATATCTATTAATTAATTTTCTAAGGTAAAAAATGTGGTTGAAAAGACATAGCAAGAAGAGCAGCAGGTCCCTTTATTTACTGCTATATGATGTGACAGAAAATTAGTTTAAACGCAGGTTTCGGGGTGTTAAAAAAGGATAAGAACAAGTAAGTTTAGACAAAGAAGAAGAATCCCATAGGCGAATCGAGCGGAAAACAAATGATTATGATAAATTTATTAGAGGAATAAGGAGAATCGCTTAGGAGGAAATATGTTAGTTTTTATATAGCATTTATGAATTTTAGATATAATCTTGGAGATTAGGCCTAACTTTACAAACATTTAACTTCAAATTTTCATTCAGATATTCCTATTAAGACTTATCCAAAAATAAATCTAATTTTGTGTGATCCCCTGAGTAAAAACACGTTCGATAGAATATGAATTAAACATGAATTCCATCCAATTCCGTTCTTATTCGGAAATGTGTTGTACACTTTTTGTACATCTCTCGCTTTTATATTTGTGGTAGCTCTAGACAGCGTTATATCGCTGGCAGTTATTTTTAGTTGAGTTTTATATTTCTCAGCTAAGACATATCCTTAAAAGGCGGTAAGCATTTTAATGTTTTTTTAAGAAATAATTTATTTGTTTCTGAATTTGAAAAAAAAATCTACGGTATTGGATATATTAACAATCATAATCATATTGTCCACTGCTGAACTGATCTCTAGCAGTATACATCCATCTGTTACCCGCCTCAAACAGAACATTACTCCATCTGTTGGAGCTCTGTACCACCAAAAGTGATAATATTGAAATATATGGATACAACATTTATGGTGGGAATTTACAAAACTCAATCCAAAATTTTCTTGTTTTTAAAAGATACTTTGGAATCGTCAAATTAATATTATAAAAACTAGTTTGAATCTTCCAGCGGTTCAGACAGTGGAATCTACTGAGAATTGCAAGTACAAGAGTTACTCTTTTCAATCGCCAATTTCCAAGCACTTCAACTTATCTATGTCCATACATTTCGCTCCTTAAGGTAATTAAATGTAACAGTTTAATTTGACGACTTATGTGAAGTTGCGTTTTCCAAATTAAGACACTTTAGGATTAAATCATTGTAATCACAGCTTAACGCTGTACTCCATCGCACGCGACTGCTATCCTTAGGTCGTTCATCATCATCAGCCCATTAAACGTCCCAACCAAGGGGCACGAGCCTACCCGTATAGGGTGATTAGGCCTTAGTCGTCCTCGCGGCCCCAGTGCGGGTTGGACGACTTTACGCACAACCTTTGAATCTTTCGCAGGCGTCCGCAGGTTTCCTCACTAAGTTTTCCTTCACCGTAAGAGCGTCGGACATCGTACATATAATTTTCGAAAACTCGAAAACACATTGGTACGGTGCGGGATTTGAACCTCAGCCTCCTGGTAGGAGGGCGACAGTCCACACCATTGAGCCGCCGACGCATTGGCCTTTGGTCATTAATACGCACCAATCCCGTAGTAGGTTACGGCCTAATCCCACCAAAGCTATGCAATGAGAGAAAAACTGCGTGTGTCCTTCAGTTAGACGATACAGATCGATCGATAATGATAGTAACAGTCTTGTACGATTGTACACGGGTTTCTCAAAAGTCTTTCACGCAAATCGATCCCTAAAAGTCAACATAAATTAGCTTCCCAGCACCGTGCATATCATCGATCGACTTGAAATGGAATAACGAAACATACAAATTTTACATTTCGGTTTTAGAACGTGCTTGAAATACAACAAACTTTCAAATATCATCACCAGCTCAATATAGGTCTCCACTGAGGAGCACGAGCGGACCAGTGTAAGGTGATTAGTCATAAATTCACGCGGGCCTCGAGCGGATTAGCCGACTTCACGCACAATCTTTGAATTTCATCGTGCACAGGTTTCCTCACGATGTTTTCCTTCATCGTAAAACCGTTGAATAAACGTACATATTATTTGAAAAATTCAAAATAAACATTGGTACGTGGCAGGATTAGAACCCTCCAGATCAGAAGGTAACAGTCCAATATGCCACCGATGCTCAAACTTTCAATGGTTGTGTGAAATATCAGAGTCTCTTTACGACTTATAGGAACATCGGTTTATTTCTACCGTCAAAGCGACCGGAACTGATTCACAAACTATGACTGAGACTATCCGCTTTCGCCTTTGATACATCCAACCCGGGATCCCGGAAACATAAGGTCATATGATGCTTCCCATCTCTGAAGCTAGATTTTGTTTTACGAACTTCAAATGGTAACTTTGCATCTTCATTGAGTGTACTAATGTTTTGCCTATAAGATTAACATGAAATTCACTCATAATTAATTACATAGCCAAATATTTTAAAATATAAAATATAACATTTGCACATTGTACTAACTATGACTAGCCCTTGGCGTCGCACTGCACAAGATAAAGGCCTTGAAAGGTACTCGAATCTACATTTTAGTTTTTTCGATGGATGACAATGAGCAGGTGTAAGTAAAAATCATGTAGCCATAAGGCTTTATACTAGGCAGCTGTTAAACTCCTATACATTAACTTGTGCAAATAAATCCTTTACACCGTCGATTGGGTACATTTACAACGGTACTGAATCTCTATTAACAGAGTAACTTGGATTCTAAAACAAACTCGATTATAAAATAAACACACACTATTTGTGGTGGTATTCGTCGCAAATGTTTGCTCTTATGTTATTTGACCTGAGTTTTCGGCTTTTTGATTTTTGTACGATAAACTAGGCTATGCAATTTTCATATAATTTAAAAACCTAAAAAAATATTTAATTCATCAAATGTTTTCATCATTGCATACCAGTTACAATCCCTTCTCAAATAATGCCTGAAACGTGCCTGCTTGCTATGCAAAGTCGTTTATATCTTTATAAACAAAAACTTAATTTTAATATTAAAATAATCCCAATCCCAATAAAACTTTATAAAAAATTATTAAATTGCAACTATATATATATTGGGAATATGGGTCATGTAATAAAATATATAAGTATTGCCAGCTCCACCCTTCTGAAGTTCAAAACGTTTCAGTGTCAAAATATATGAATAAGTCATGAAATACAAATGACGTAGAAGTATTAAACGTACCGTTAACTTAAAAGCACAAAAACAAGTGTTTGCCGTTTTACTTTACTCCTATATTCAAAGGTTCGCAAGTAAGATCCTACCTCAAACTTTATATACTCAAAGGTAGGCATGTAAGTTTGAAATTACGTTAAAATAATAGAATCTCGCAAATGTTTCGCTTGGCTTTGATGTAAAATAAATAAACAAGGGTAATAAAACTTTTAGACTTATTGCCCCCGAGAGATTACTCTCCTTGTAATGTGTCAATATTTGTTACAAGATTTGTAAAATCTATTTTCTTAGAGGTTAGGTCTTACCGTAAGTTTTAATGATCGATATTTTATGGATTGCATTAAGATTGATTTAATAATAATAAGTTTTTATTTGATAATTCCAGTTAACAATGATCTCCTAGTCTACGTAATAATAACAAGTTTAATTTCATATCACGTTAGAGTTTAGCGTTGATTATTTCTCTCTGCAACCTATCGCAGTTCACTGTTGGACATAGGTCTCCTTCATTTTGCGCCATCCCGGTCCTCCGTCTTTCACATCCAGCCCCCACCAGCGACCTTTCGCAAGTCGTCAATCCGTCGGCCGGAGGACGTCCTACGCTACGCTTGCCAAGACGCGGTCTCCACTCCAGAACTCGTCTGCTCAAGCGGCCATCGGTTCTGCGACATAAGTGACCAGCCCACTGCCACGTTAACTTGCTGATTCGGCGAACTATGTCGAAAGTCAAAATCAATTTATTTCAAATCAGGTTTACAACAAGCACTTAGAATGTCAAAAAATATACAAAAATACAATAAAAGCAATTAAAATACACTATCATCATCAACAGCTCATTGAAAGATCCCGCCGAGGGGCACGAGCCTACCCGTATAGGGTGATTAGGCCGTAGTCGTCCACGCGGGACCAGTGGGACCACTTCACGCACAACCCTTGAATTCTTCGCAGCGTGCGCCGGTTTTCTCACGATGTTTTCCCTCACGGTAAGAGCGTCGGATAACGTCCATATATTTTCCGAAAATTCGAAAACACATACACTATATATTTCATTAAACTAAAAATATGAATTTTGATGCTTGAAAAAAGCGCGAAAAAATTATTTATTCTCAATGAATTATTCTAAGTCAGTTAACACTTTGTCTATTACGCCATCTTCAGGAGACGTTTGACAATTAGTTTTCTATTAATTCTAATTTGTTTTAAAATAATATCATATATGTTTTGATCCCAAGCATAGCTCTCTCCATCGCCCGTTGTAATGAAAAACCTATGTTTGTACTGTTACTTTTAGAACTTTAGAAACAGGGCTTACTTACTAAGCATGTCTTAAAACAGTATCATTATAATATTACCTCGCCTTTTCTGGTACAAAAATGCTGATTATTATAATAATACTTTTTTAAGAGATGGCAGTAACCCACCACATAGTGGTCTTTTATCATTTATCACTTAAGTTCATATATTGAAACTGAGTTGCTAATATTTAATGAAAAAATTATTATTAGAAATCACATTAATGCGAATGAACCCAAAGGTATATGCTTGTGTAATATAGGCGGTGCAATGATTAATGGTCATTGCTATCAATTACCGTTAAGCCTAATCCAGAATCATAGCTTTCTGGTAGCATACCACTAACTATATTAATATCTAATGAAGTCCAGTTAATCTATACAGATTATATTTATAGTTCATATTATCATCCACGCATGGATAACGCATACAAGTGGATTTCAATAAATCTTATCTATTCACTGAATCGATTAATCTTACTAAGCTGTTTTCGTACACATAACGTAATGTATGTTAAACAAAACGATATAAACGTATCTCCATTAAAGGCAATCCCCATTCGTCATAAGTAATACCGACGTTACTATTCTGAAGCAATAGTGTTTCAGTTTTATAGCAATAAGTCCCACTAGGCTGAGTCCGAATATGCGCAACCAAACAGGTTGGACAGTGGGCCATACTATAAGATGTAGCGTTTTATCAAAGTGTCTTACTTTTAAGAGCACCCGTAATAAGATTTCAGGCGTAATTGCAGTAAGATATGTAACTGATCATTTGCAACTGTTGACCTGAGTTCAAAAACGGTTAAAATCTCGCCACGTACTATGTAATGTTGGATACATGAGGAATTTTCGAAATTATTTGTACTTTTATCCGACGCTCTTAAGGTGAAGGAATACCACGTGGAAGTCTAAGACTGGACTGGCCTGGACACCTTCATCTCGTGACCCTCGGCGGGGACGTAAAATGAGCTGATGGTGATCATGTTGATCTGAAGTCAGGAGCAGTGTGCTATGTTATGGTCCTGATAAGCCAGCTCACAGCTTATAAGTTGATAATCAACTATTGGCTTACTGGTCCTGTATGAAGTCTTAGAGTTTTATCGCATTATTACCAAACGTGTAATTGAAGAGTCCATCTTTTGTTTAATTTGTGTATATTATGTGATACGGCAGCGTTTTTGGATTTTGAAAGGCACCGTTTATTTGATTTCATATAAATTCTACAAATCTATTGTAAAGGCCTCAGTCGTCCACGCGGTTTGCAATCTAGAATTTAAATTGCAAAAAAGTTCAATAGTTATGTTTGTAATAGTTCTATGCTCATTTCATATGAATTTGTTATAAATAATTTATTATTTGGTGCTATATATTATTAAAGTAATTTAAAACTCCACTACATGACGCTACATCTTATCACTCATATTATGCAGAAAATTCAAAGTAACTATTAACTTATTGCTTGATTATCTTGGATTTTGATTTATATAATGTATTCACAATGGTCCAAAAATGATTCTTTATTTCCTGCATAAGTTTATGCATTAGACCACACTGGCAGTAATTGGATCGGCCTCCACCGGCCACAGTTAAAGCCTGCCGTAATTGCAGGAACCAAGCCAAGATTTGCCCCGAATCACCAGCCGCGCGCCCGCCCCGTAATTAAACTATGTACTAATTACACTTTACACAGATAAACTGTTTTTATTGGTAACACTTGGAGCCGTATGAACAATGTTTGGGAGTTGTAACGACACCAAATTGCACTTTGAGAGCGTTAAGCTAAATGAAGTTTATAGTATTTGGCTTGTGCCCGGTTCGCTTTTCTGGCTCGTTTTATATAATTTTGTATAAATCGGTTTTAATTTAGGCATGTACAATTATAAAGACAAAAATTAAAATAACTTATTATGATTGGATTCGATCGGTTTAAAGTCTTAATTCAAGATTTAACCTATATGTGAAATGTACGAATAAAATAAATAACAATGAAATGAGGCACAATTCATTGGAAATTTGATGTGATTACAGCTTCAGCTCCACTATAATGTAGTTTATATATCTAGTTACACAAAATATGTACTGATCTAATAAACACGCCTTTATAATTACTAAACAACAGGCTCAAACATCATAAGGTTTCAGCATAGACATATTATGAGGGTTTCAGAAAACAATAACTGAGCAAACGTCGTGATTCCGACCAAAGCAATGCGAAACCAACTGGGATTCGCTTTTAATGGGGGCCTTTCATCTGCTTAAACAAGCTAAACTTTACTGACTGTTTCTTTTATCGAAGTCGATGGGTGAATTTTCTTTTACCGAGATTGTTTAGTAAATATGAAAATGGATTAATGTTAAAGGATTATGTTGTACCGGAAACGAAGCATCCTATTTCTCAGAAATACTATAGATAAAAAAAATATAAGGAAAATGCGTAAAGATAATTCCCTGAATTGGTACGGTAAAGATGACTTTAAGTTAGTTATAGATCACATTAAAGTCACTTATATAAATAGAAAATAGGACACGGTCTTGTCCATCTTTTGATGTTGAAAATTACTCATCATCATCATCAGCTCGTTAAACGTCCCCACCGAGAGGCACGAGCCTGCCCGTATTGGGTGATTAGGCCTTAGTCGTCCACGCGGGCTCAGTGCGGATTGGACGATTTCACACACAACCTTCGAATCTCTGCGCAGGTGTGCATGAAGGTTTCCTCACGATGTTTTCCTTCACCGTAAGAGCGTCGGATAATGTACATATATTTTTCGAAAATTCGAAAACACATTGGTACGTGTCGGGATTTGAACCTCAGGCCTCCCGGTAGGAAGGCGACAGTCCACACCAGTGAGCCACCGAGGCTCTTTAAAACTCATATCTATCTATATGAATGAAACGTCGAATTCTATGTATGAGCATTATGAAATGAAAACAGTTTATTCAATTTACGTCCTTACAGAACACTTACGAATGTCTTCATAACTTCCGAGGGTTCTTCTTTTTTTTAGTTTGTTATTTTGAGGAAAAGGTTTAAAATATTATCCTTTTTTAAAACCAGACTTTAAATACCACCTCTCGTTGTTATTGAGAAAAAAAAATTATTCGACAGGTCAGTGTACTAAGGAATAAGTGCTGAAACAGTAGTCACCTTCAAATAGGTATATTGTATCGACACGGTGATTATTTCTACTAGTCATGTGTTAAGTATCACTACCCTTATATTATTTGTTTGGGCTAGCAGACAGTTCACTTAGATATTAGACTCCGCCACCTTAAAATCTCCTTTTTTATGTTACTAATAATACAGGATGGTCAGGACGCGCACTTGATAGTAAGTGATACGCCTGATCATAACAGACGCGGCCTTGAAAAAGGCCAACAATCGATAGACAGTTATACTCCATCAATGCCGTACTGCGCCCGTCAACCGAGACAACAGATGTTAAGTCTCATACATCCGGTAATTTTACGAGCTACAGTGCCCTCATGCGGAAACCCAAAAGAGCATAACTAAATATATAAAGATAGGCAGGGTTCTGAATTTCCTGCATAGTGCCCAATTTTAAGGCTGACTCTAAAAAGGGAACGCGTCACAAAAGAACTTCTAGGTCGAGGTGACTAAATTCCAGTCACCTTTCGAGAGGGTATAGGTTAAAATCCCACCATGTACCAATTCCTATTAACCTATCGCAGTCAACTGTTTGACATGGGTCTCCCCAATTTTGCGCCAGATATCCCGGTCCTCCATTTTTCTCATCCAACTCCAAGGGAACCTGTATGTGCCCATGATTTTTCGAATTTTGAAATTATATGTAATTAAAATTTATCTGATGCTCTTACGGTGAAGAAAAACATGGTAAGGAAACCTGCGCACGCATGCAAGAGCTTCAAGGGTTGTGCGTGAAGTTGGCCAATCCGCACTGGTGGATACTTTGCATCTTATGAACAAAATGTTTTAAATCGAAGCCGTCAACCACCATTCAGTCTGAGCATCCTTAAATTTCCCCAAAATAATGTTACACATACTCACGTGGCAGCACTCGTAAGGCGTCGGTCGCCCGCAAACTGTGACGGCAGATATGTCGCGTCGTAACCGTCGCACGACACAAGGCGCTGCTACAGTGGTGTTACGCTGATTGTAACTAATATCATTTTATTACACCAACATTGCTGTTATGCTTTAACTATCAATAGATCCTCGCATTTATTATTAATGTCCTAAGCTCAGCTTTGAGACCCGCTTCTAGGACGTCTTAGGCTCGTTGTTTTGTTTTTAAGGCTGAGAGCCATCTGCGTTCGCCATTTTTCCCGTTAAGCTGCAAATGCTATCTGCAACCACAATAATAGCCATTTAGAAAAAAAACTGTTCTGATAAACCCTACATGTCACATGGAGGTGTTTATTAAGTTGGCTTATATAATTGTGTCCTACCTCAATCTCGGACTTAAATCTCCACAAATTTTTAAATTATCTATTATTTTCCACATACCTTCGTTTATTGTTCGAAAGATGACTTAGGAGATACTTATCTTAGGCTTGCTTATTTTTTTTTCTAATGTGCAATCAGTTTTAGACTGCTTTCATTCATCCCCCAGTCAAACATATAAGGTCAGCATAGACATATTATGAGGGTTTCAGAAAACAATAACTGAGCAAACGTCGTGATTCCGACCAAAGCAATGCGAAACCACTGGGATTCGCTTTTAATGGGGGCCTTTCATCTGCTTAAAAGCTAAACTTTACTGACTGTTTCTTTTATCGAAGTCGATGGGGTGAATTTTTTTACGAGATTGTTTAGTAAATATGAAAATGGATAATGTTAAGGATTTGTTGTACCGGAAACGAAGCATCCTATTTCTCAGAAATACTATAGAAAAAAAATATAAGGAAAATGCGTAAAGATAATTCCCTGAATTGGTACGGTAAAGATGACTTTAAATAAGTTATAGATCACATTAAGTCACTTATATAAATAGAAAATAGGACACGGTCTTGTCCATCTTTTGATGTTGAAATTACTCATCATCATCATCAGCTCGTTAAACGTCCCACCGAGAGGCAGCCCTGCCGTATTGGGTGATTAGGCCTTAGTCGTCCAGCGAGCAGTACGGATTGGACGATTTCACACACAACTTCGAATCTCTGCGAGGTGTGCATGATGGTTTCCTACGATGTTTTCTTCACCGTAAGAGCGTCGGATATCATATATTTTTCGAAAATTCGAAAACACATTGGTACGTGTCGGGATTTCCTCAGGCCTCCTGATAGGAAGGCGACAGTCCACACCATTGAGCCACCGACGCCCTTTAAAACTCATATATATCTATATGAATGAAACGTCGAATTGTTGTATGAGCATTATGAAATGAAAACAGTTTATTCATTTACGTCCTTACAGAACACTTACGAATGTCTTCATAACTTCCGAGGGTTCTTCTTTTTTTTAGTTTGTTATTTTGAGGAAAAGGTTTAAAATATTATACTTTTTTAAAACCAGACTTTAAGTACCACCTATCGTTGTTTTTAAGAAAAAAATGATTCGACAGGTCAGTGTACTAAGGAATAAGTGCTGAAACAGTAGTCACCTCAATAGTATATTGTTGACCGGTGATTATTTCTACTAGTCATGTGTTAAGTATCACTACCCTTATATTATTTGCTTGGGCTAGCAGACAGTTCACTTAGATATTAGACTCCGCCACCTTAAAATCTCCTTTTTTATGTTACTAGTAATACAGGATGGTCAGGACGCGCACTTGATGGTAAGTGATACGCCTGATCATAACAGAACGGCCTTGAAAAGGACCAACAATCAATAGACAGTTATACTCCATCAATGCCGTACTGCGCCCGTCAACCGAGAAAACAGACGTTAGGTCTCATACACCCGGTAATTTTTCGAGCTACAGTGCCCTCATGCGGAAACCCAAAAGAGCATAACTAAATATATAAAGATAGGCAGGGTTCTGAATTTCCTGCAAAGTGCCCAATTTTAAGACTGACTCTAAGAAGGGAACGAGACTTTCGAGAGGGTATAGGTTAAAATCCCACCATGTACCAATTCCTATCAACCTATCGCAGTCAACTGTTGAGACATGGGTCTCCCCAATTTTGCGCCAGATACCCCGGTCCTCCATTTTTCTCATCCAACCTCCACCAGGGACCTGTATGTGCCCATGACTTTTCGAATTTTTGAAATTTTATGTACATTAAAATTTATCTGATGCTCTTACGGTGAAGAAAAACATGGTAAGGAAACCTGCGCACGCATGCGAAGAGCTTCAAGGGTTGTGCGTGAAGTTGGCCAATCCGCACTGGTGGATACTTTGCATCTTATGAATAAAATGTTTTTAATCGAAATCGTAAACCACCATTCAGTCTGAGCATCCTTAAATTTCCCCAAAATAATGTTACACATACTCACGCTGGCAGCACTCGTAAGGCGTCGGTCGCCGCAAACTGTGACGGCAGATAATGTCGCGTCGTAACACGTCGCACGACACAAGGCGCTGCTACAGTGGTGTTACCCGCTTATTGTACTAATATCATTTTATTACAACCAACATTGCTGTTATGCTTTAACTATCAATAGATTCCTCGCAATTTATTATTAATGTCCTAAGCTTAGCTTTGAGACCCGCTCTAGGACGTCCTTAGGCAAATTTGTTTGTTTAATGTTTTAAGGCTGAGAGCCATCTGCGTTCGCCATTTTTCCCGTTAAGCTGCAAATGCTATCTGCAACCACAATAATAGCCATTTAGAAAAAAAACTGTCCTGAATAAACACCTACATGGTCACATGGAGGTGTTTATTAAGTTGGCTTATATAATTGTGGTCCTACTTCATCTCGGATTTAAGTCTCACAAATTATAGATTATCTATTATTTTTCACCATAGCTTCGTTTATTGTTCGAAAGAATGACTTAGGAAGATTCTTATCTTAGGCTTGCTTATTTTTTTTCTAATGTAGCAATCAGTTTTAGACTGCTTTCATTCATCCACCCAGTCCTTTCTGAAGCTGGTTGCTTAAACTCGCAAAAAATATTAAATAAGTGTTCTGCAAGCTACACATACAAATATATTTAAGATAGGCGTTTGTGTCTCTTGTCATATGATACCACAAACGTTTGATTTTAATTTAAAAAATATTTTCGCGGTGCCATAAAATGTATTTTAGTATAGTCGAATAAGCTTTAATAAGGCATAGTCAGAGAAATAAGAATGAAAAATTAGGAACAGTTTTGTTAAATTACTAGTCGATCTAAGCTGTAATTTGCTTAAAATATGGATTTAAAAAATGCATAGAAATTGTTATAGGACTCTGAAATGCACATAGGATTTTAAATTGTACGAGTATGACCTCTCTTATTTAATTTTATTCACAACATAAATCTGATAAACAAGTAGAAATAAAACACTTTATTGCTCACAAGTGCACAAAAAAAATAAAAAACAGTAACATTAACAATACTGTGGGCAAAGGCGGCCTTATCGCTGCAAGCGATCTCTTCCAGGCAACCTTTGGGTAAGAACAAAGCTGGAAAATAGAGGTAGTGCTCAAGCAAAACTTAACAAAAATAATCAAAAGCATACATACATATACATAAATATAATCACATATATAAATAAATATATACACATATGAATATACATATAGATACATATAAATAATAATACTATATTTTATAGAAATTAACAAAGTTAAACATATAAATCCAGGTCACTTATAAATTCTTATTTATGTAAAAAAAATATTTAAATGACTACTACTTTATTCCGCATAATTAACCACCGTGTAATATTCATTATCATTCGACTTTTTTAGTCTCTTATTTAAGATGTCCAGAACTTTGTTTATTGAGCTTTTATGCATAAATTAATAAAAAATTATGAATCCATTGTAGCAGTGCATCCCTTGCTCCGCTCAGCGTCACCGTGTTTCCCCGGGTACGCTTTTAACAAGAGTTTCAGATTTTGCCCTGGGCTGGCAACACCTTACCCTGGCAGCAAAACTGGATTATAGCGCCTAATATTAACAACAGCGTGTCGTCTCTGACTTTATTGTTGCCTTTTGGATCACCTACAGGCATTGTATATTCGAGTTCATTAACAATGTCACAGTTAATAGGGAAGTTGAAACAGAAATGTATAATAATAGTATTATTATCAGGTCGAATAGTATTATATAAAACTAGCACGATCCTTATTCGTGACAATTTTTTGAAATATATAAAACATTATTGATAATTTTCTTAGCAATCTAAAAATAATCCGACATTAAAAAACGCAACTTCGGTCTATCCTGCACTTACTTCTGCCAATCATCAACATGAAGATCCCTTAAGTCCTTCTTGACAACAAACTCTCTTAGTAACTAGGACACTTAACTTGTCAACTGCCCCTTCTTCCCATTTCGCTTTGTTTCGAATTCCTATAGCTTTTTACAAGGTTTCCAAAAATTTTACCCTATTGCCCAATTAGTGCCCAAGCACTTTTAATAATGTCAATTGTGATTTATTTTTCATATTTCTTTGCTTAATCCAAAGTTGTTCTAGGTTAAGAAACAAAAACGAAAAATATATATTTCTATCGTACCTGTAGTAATCAAACCCATTAAGTTCTCGCTTGTCCATTTCAGAAAAACAAATTGGAACGAGTATTTGATAGACATGCCGCGGAACTGATTTAATGAACGAACGAATGGATATCCATTCATTCGCGAATGAAACGTTGGAAATCATGTTCACTTCACTGAATTTATTAACGTTCGCTGTACACAGAGAAAAACTTCGAAAAGGTACACTTTTGTATTTTAATGTTCCGTGAAGCCCTCATTAGAAGCTTTTTTTACACGGTTCGTTTCGATACCAATAAATACTTTAGACAGTTTAGGCGGTGTATGTAATTAGTTTTTTTTTAATTTAATGTTACTTTTACTATTTTATTTTTGTAACTTAGATTATTATCTTAGATTACTCTGGAATATTTAGCATACTACTAATTTAGGTATTCCTGCAACGAAATGCTTTCCAGAAGGTGAGCTTACCAATGTTTTTGTTGAGAGTGTCTCCGGATTTTTTTGTTTCTTTGACTTTCTATAATCCACTATGAATTACAATCCCTTTAGACAAAATTTTAAAAATGTCAACTAAGTTACTTCATTTAAGTATTGGACTGCCATATTATACAAAATGTTTAATATATACACAAGGATAGATAGACAATATAATAGATGTCATTAGTAGTACAATACTTCACGGTGACGTTTTGGTCATATTCTGAATAAAATAAGACAAGTTACACAATGTTGTTTGAATAACGGCCCGCAATATTACCCTTAGTATCTAAGCTCATACCTGGAGTGCTATTAAGCAAGTTGCTTAAAGTTTTGTAGGCTACAATCCGTAATGAATTGCTCCATGAAGCTGTAGAATCCATCTGCGGCCAGGAGTGGTAGACTTTTATGATTTTAGTTCCAATTTCCCGTTTCTTAATACAAGCTTATATTTTTTTATTTAGTAAATTTTCGCCTAACTGCCTCCTCGGACTTTTTATCTAAATTTAACAACAATTACGTAACAACACTTTATTTGGTATCGTGGGATTGAATCTTATTGGAACATCGCATAGTGCATATTATAATTTTAAGCTATTTTCACAATTTGGTTAACACATTTCACGTTTTTTTATGATGGGCTTACTCTTGAGACGTGTTCTAAGATGGAGCAAGCTTGCCCAGAAAAAGCCTATAACTCGTTTTTTAATTCCACAGGGTGGTATATGGCTGGAAACACAGACGTAGGCAGATTATTCCATTCATTTGCAGTACGTATAAGAAAGAAGACGCGAAACGCTTAGTCCGAATACGGGAACGTCAGCTACAAACGGATGACATTTTGCAGTTCGCCTTGATAACCTATGGTGAAAGGGAGACGACGGAATCAGTGCATGGAGCTCGGAAGAACATTCAGCAAAGTAGAGCCTGTAAAAAACCGACAAACATGCTACTTTACGGCGTTGGGATAAGCTTTGCAGTTTGGAATTAACGAACGCCTTATCGCCAATGAGTTTTCTGGCTCTGCGCTCGATTGAGTCTAAGAAGCAAGATGACATTTTAATACAGGTGATTCAGTGCTTAGCAAGTTAATCTCTAATGCTCCTGAAGATAGTCCCGTAAATCTATTGTTTTTATAAATCAATGTGGGGTGGGCGTTACTGATTGCGACACAGTTTAATACTTATGCAGTCACTATCGAATCACTATTAATTTTAAGGATCCTTTGTTAAACTTTGAATAAAGACTTTATTATTATGTTTTCGAAATCCTTAAGATTCACGGGCAATAGTGCCCGGTCCTTGGAAGGCATGTGTGGGCCAAAGCCAAGCACAGAGGCCTTTTTTCGAATGTTAATCTTTGTAAGTGTTACACGTGGCGGATGCCATCACAGAATGCACAATATGATACAACCATGATGACCCGCCAGGTGTAAGACTATTGTAAATATATGGAAACTACGATACTGGGCTATGGAATTGGGTTTTGGTGGACTGAATATCTGGGTATGGGGAGACTACGGACGCCTGTCATGAAACTAGTCTCACAGTAAATAGAGACAGGCGGTGACTCGCCGCGGCTAGATGGGCCCCTAATGGTCGCCTGCAGTGGGGCGACAGAGGGCAACATGGGCGCTCGCGGCTAGGGGTGTCGAGAGGTGCGGCACCGATTTCACCATCGCGAGTAACTACGCAAGTCACTCGGAGCGGGTTTCCTCGCTATTACGCCATTAGACACTTCCACCCCGAGCATATAGCTCTGGCCTCACTCCCGCGGCAATGAAGGCAAGCGGGAGGTGGAGATCTGGTCCTATGGGGTCCACTTCGCCCACCAACGGTGAGACGAAGGCGAAGACCGAGACTTCCCCGGAGCACGGGACCGAGGTGCGCGCCACACACCATCAGCTCGCCACAAGCTGCCGACGGTGACTGATTGCACCGATGATACTAGCATAAAGCTAATACCACCAGCGGGCGATAGGGTCGTCACGTCCACGCGTTTATTATTATATTATTATATAGTTAACACTTTAATAACAACTAATGCTAGGCATACAACTGAATGTGCATTAAAATTAATCAAAAGTAATTACAATAAAAAATATTTTTGGAGAATTCCAATTACTCGATAATAGTATAATAAATGTCTCATGAAATTAGATTCAAATTTAGCAGAAAAGAATAAGCTACTTAGCTTAATTAATAAATCCTATTACGGATTCGATTATTAATGTTCGCTTGGGATTCGATTATGGCTATCGACCTTAAAAGAACTCTTAGTGGTATTAGAGAGCGGGGTTTTGGCTTAGATCCGTGGATTATTCAAGGTTTGGGAATCCCGAGATGAAAACACATAAGTCGTGAGTCTCTGGTTAGCACATTACAAGTTATTCAGTTTATTCACATTACGTCGCTAACAAAGCGACATCGTCTGAAGCATACTTCGATTATAGCTCCTCGCTAAACAGTTGTAAACGGCTTGTGGTTCCGCATTTTTAGTTAAAACTCGTATATTTGAATTTGAAATCACCTGACTGTCTAAAAATTAGGATTATTCCGTGCTTCTTAGAATTATAGTAGTTACCACCCACCATACCATAGCTATGCTGTGCGGAAATGCCTATGCTCTGCAAACGGATATAGTACGTTGGTAATGATTATTATGAAGATAACCTAATCAAATTTGATTAAAAAAAAAAGTATAATTATACTTTTTTTCATTAAAAACTATATCAAACAATTACCTTACCTAGAAATAAATGCCGTTAACTATAATTGCAATATAGCACTTTAATACAACAATTTTGTGATATTATTTAAATATTATCCTTAGGAACATCATATACCGTTATTCAATATCTCAGATAAACAATAAATTAACAATATACATAAAACTCTAGAAGCAAGTATTATATTAAAATGAAACTGTAAGAAAAAATAATGTGAAAAAGTTCAGACAATAGTTTTTAATATAAACTTAAATTGACGTTTAAAATTGTTCCTAAAAGTCTCCAGCAATGTTATAAGAAGGAAATTAAATCTATGTCTTGGAAAGAATTCCAATATCTGAGAGGCAAAAACTCCAATGACAAAGTCAGTACATGCGACAGTTTCTTGCAAAATAACTATTTGAATATTGAAAATGCTTATATTAAAAAAAAGTTTTAAGTTCCTATTTGCACCGGTAAAGCGATATTGAGTTGCTGTAGTACCGTAATAAATTGTACTTAAAAGTGTATAATATTTTTTTAAATCATTCTCCTGAAATCCCGGCTTACGGGGGTTTACTTTGCGTGGTTAAATATCACGAATTTATTTTTTGTCATTCCTTAATATTACAGTTATCTAAAATATTTCTTTAAAATTAATTTCTTCCAAATTGTAGAAATTTTCTTAAAATTTTTCTTTCTTTTTTCTAAAGTAGTTTTGAAATATTTCTTGATTTATCAACGTTTGATTGCATGTTAGTAAGAATATACAACAAGTAAATGTGTGTGTCTATGTATGTATGTGTAAGGTTATTTCCAAAATTTTTTTTTTGCGTTTTCTTCGATTCCCAATACATCGCTCCTGTATTATGTAGTTTCCGCCAAAAAATAACTATCCTACTGTTTGGTGGTTACATTTCTCAATATATCAGTGATCTCAATTTTTTTAAAAAACCCAGTGTAGTCCAAAACTATGACGTTACATTTTTTATCTATCTTATATACATCAACTCTAGGGTAACATAACATATAAAAAAAAAAAAATAAAGACTAATTTCAAATTATAATTATTATTCCTAAATAACATTTCGGTTAGAATACGACTGCCCATATCAATCACCTTTGCGTGTATAAATAAAACACCTACCTTGTACCTACCTTTAAAATAACTTGTCGCTTGAAACATCATCCCAATCATGTAAAAAATGAGGTCGCCTTTCTTTTTCAAAAGTGTATGCATTTTGGAATGTAATTTTATAAGATTTGCGAGATCAATGGCTGGCGGATTTGGTTCAAGAACTCTTTGGGCCAATACCGTAATCATAAAGATACCTACTGTACGTAATTAATAATGACTAGTAGGATAGTCATATTTCATCGTTAATAACGGTTATTCGAGGCCGAATTGATGTACAAAATATTCGTTTCTATCGTTGGTTTAATATTGTTTGTTATAATTGCTACTACAACGACGATCATAGTTCTCCCTCATTAATATCCTGAAATAAATAAGGGCAGTAGACAGTCACTTATCTTCATATTCGACTGTTATTATTCGGCTGCTTTTATAAATAATGTTATGATAATTGGAGTAATTTTGTAAAGAATAAATGTGGATAACTAAATAACACCATATTTACGTTGAGTAAGGTTATATTAGACCTTGCGATTAAATAAATAATAAACAATATTATACGCAAGAGAATTAATGTTACTGATATAGCTCACCGGATCAGCAAGTTGAAGTGACAATGGGCTGGTCACCTATGCCGCAGAACCTATGGATGTTGGAGCAAACGAATCCTTAGTGGAGACCGCGTCTTGGTAAGCGTAGCGTTGGACGCCCTCCGGCCCTATGGGCTGACTACTTGCGAAAGATTGTCGGTAGAGCCTGTATGAGAAAAGCAGAAGACCGGAATATCTGGCGCAAAATGGGGGAGACATATGTCCAGCAATGGACTGCAACAGGTTGAAGAAAGGGAAAGAGATATGGCGATTTCATTCATGTAGGTTCTCAACAAAGAAGGCAATTATATTTCAATGACAGTGTCATCAGTAACAAGTAATTAAGCATTTAAACTTACCTATACACCTAGTTATATTAATGCAGGACAATTGGACTTGCTCTACCTACCTACGGTGAAATATGTTTAAATACCTATCCAGTGATAGGTACCTTAACATATTTCACCTCTCTGCCTCACTATGATAACTTTCACCGAAGGTTCTGGGTGGGAAATATTGTAATATGTATTCACTCTTTTTTTAGCGGTACAGACAACGGTAAAAGTATATTTATCGGTTGGTTGGTCCCTTTCTTGTATTGGGCGTTCAGTGGCATTATATCTCTGTGTATTTACTCTCAGCAATAGGAAAAAGTTTTATTAGAACATTTTTAAGTGATAGTATTATTGCAAATAAGAGCGTCGGTGGCTCAGTGGTGTGGACTGTCGCCTTCCTACCGAGAGGGCTGAGGTTCAAATCCCGACACGTACCAATGTATTTTCGAATTTTCGAAAAATATATGTACGTTATCCGACGCTCTTACGGTGAAGGAAAACATCGTGAGGAAACCTTCATGCACGCCTGCGATGAGATTCGAAGGTTGTGTGTGAAGTCGTCCAATCCGCACTGGGCCCGCGTGGACGACTAAGGCCTAATCACCCTATACGGGTAGGCTCGTGCCCCTCGGTGGGGACGTTTAATGAGTCTGATGATGATGATTATTGCAAATGGTACATTTTCCTCTGATTACGTTTATAGGGTAGTGTGTCCCATTAAAACCCAACTAAGACACATTAATGCAATGAACAAAAGGATTATACAATAGCGAATTCCCCGAGCAAATGCAAGCACAGCTTTCGCAAAGCACCAGTTTTAACTTAGCCTGACTTAACCTTTCCTTCTTGGTCTTGCAATTTCCTCTAACTCGGCAAGAAACTACTAAATTGATGCGCTCACTTCTCCTTAGATATTTCGTGCTCACGACCTAAAGCATTATTATGCAAATTCATATATGTCAGTATGTTAGGGGAAACTTAGATGAAACTTACTTTTCATACAATACGTCTTTTGATTTGATATGTTGGGAACTTTTATGTTCATAACAATGTACTTGAGTCGCAGTGACATCCAATTAGGGTAAGTTGTGAGTTGAGAACTGTATTGAGAGGTTATTTACTTTTTAAACATCAGCTCATTTGACGTCTCCACCGAGGGGCAGGAGCCTACCCGTATAGAGTGATTAGGCCATAGTCGTCCACGCGGGCCCAGTGCGGATGGACGACTTCACACACAACCTTTGAATCTCTTCGCAGCCTGAATGAAGGTTTCCTCACGATGTTTTCCTTCCGTAAGAGCGTCGGATAACGTACATATATTTTCGGAAAATTCGACAACCTTGGTACGTGTCGGAATTTGAACCTCAGCCCTCCCGGTAGGAAGGCGACAGTCCACACCATTCAGCCACCGACGCTCTCTATTACTATTACGCTTACGCTATTTACTTTATTAACTCTAAATCAATCTCCCATAGAAAAACGCACAAACCATCTTTCTTTTCTGCAATCTTAACACGATGGACCTGGATGGATGAATAGACCACGTAGGGTGAAATAATTTATTATCCACTGACATTCATACAACGTCATCTAGCCCCAAGATAAGTGTGTCTTGTTATAAATGTTTATACAGCCTGGAAATCGAACTCGAAGCCGAGGTCTCAACGATACATTTATATACAGAAGAAAAAGATGAAGCATCTGCGAATCACAGGACATGTAAAAGACGTATGAGTACTTACATAGTTTTCGTTTCTATACAAAGCAATAAACATAGCGTCACACACAGACGAGAATACAGAAAGTTCCCTTGATATTAATTGCGTTAAAAAGAACATAAAACTGAAATACGGTCCGCTTGCTCATATAAATTTTATGGTTTCGAGAACTATTGACCACGCTCCGAGGCTCGTTTGATACTGTATGATTTACTTGTTCATTTTCCCTGACGATACATTTTCTTAACAATAAATATAATATCGAGAATACAACAAGAAACACGCTATGTACATACATATTAATTAAATCAATTAGAATACCTGTGTAATGACTGTTCATAGTGATCCTTTATACTAAATGAGCTTATACAAATATTTACATGTAGGGAACCAAGTCCCGACGTCAAGCCAAATTTATATTCCGTCAAAAATCAAGCTTTGAAAGACACTCTATGCCTTTAGCCCAGACTACTTTAGGATTGTAGGCTTATTGTAGGACATCAAACCGCATACGAGTAGTACCCGCGCAAGATTTACGGGCCAATTTCTCCATAGGCTTGCTATACAGGAAGGTCTGAGACCTGTACGACTAAGCAGGTTGATTTTTTATGTATGTTGTGAGGTGACGGCAGATTAGAGCACAATAGTCACCACCCTTTATCTGCCCACAGATGCCTTAGAAGGCGGGCGTAGGATTATAAAAATTAAATTGATAAATTGACAGCGCTGTATTAATCAGCTTTACCTTTTATGAGTAGTCTTCAATCCGTCTGCCATCGTAGGCAATATGGCAAAACTGGTCACTATCAATGCGAAAGGCCTTGAGTCTAACAGTGGACTGTCACAGGTTTTGAGTAAGTAAAGTAAGATTGCATATTGTTTCTGGATTCCTAGTGGATCGAACCATTAGTAGTAATTTAAAATCTTAAAAGCAAGCGTACTTGCTCCACTCTCTCGTACTAAACGCACCTCTGACATGACTTACAAGTGAGCGCCCTTTTCGTGTCCACGTTTCGATTGAAATACGTCCAGCCTAGAAACCGTTACGGCCATCAATAATTCAGCAATGCATCGGCCGTTGCGGTAACCTTTCACAAAAAAAGTAACTGATTATATTTTCATTGTTTTCTCTATTTGATTTCCCAAGGCGAATGTATGATAACTGAATCATTATTTTAATGGCACGCTTATTTGAATATTCAGTTTATTATGGTTGTGGTGATGTTAATATTTAATTTAACGATTTATTTTCGATTCCGTTGCTCCAGTGTGGTAATGGATTTTTAGTGACTTGCGCTATTTGACACCTTTTGACCGTATCATTTTGTCTTTTTCCTATCGTTCTGTGTTTGTATAGTTTAAGATTGCTGCTCTTTTATTTGTTCTCTGTTACTACTTTTTTGTGTAAAGAAAAATCATTTATTGACCGTACATCAAGTACGGTCAATAAATGATTTTCTTTCTTTCTTTCTTTCTATATGTACGTAATTATGGAAGTATAGGTATATTTTATTTATTTTATTTTATTTTATTTTAACAGGGTGGTTTACAGCTATAGTTACAATAAACGTATAAAATAAAGGTAACAATAAAGCGCCAATAACAAACCCCCACAGGTAATGTTGAAATAATCAAAATAAGCAGTCAAATTAAACAATAAAAATATAGTTGTGAATGCCTCAGCAAATACACATATACATGTATACATATATATATAACACATATTCATATAAATATTCAAATACTCGCTAAAATCCAAATAAACCTATATACTCCAAAAAATACATACATACAACATCCAATAATATACTTATACCATTATAACATAACATATATACTTATCAATATTTCAAACAATGCGGTTAAAATTATAAATTTCGTATGACTCTGGGAAGAGGAGAACCTCGAAACTGCAGAACTGACCACTGACAGACTACTAGTGTGTAAGTCGATTACTTCAAGATTGTGTCTCTGCAGCTCATTAAACAACCTAGCTGATCTAAGAAGAAAACTATTTTGACGGTACAAAGTACGAGAGAATGGCACGAAAAGCGTATTCCTTTGACGACAATGACGCGGCGGAACATTCAAAAATATTTTACAGATTAAGTCAGGGCTGTTTATTGAAGATTGGGCAATCTTCATTAATAAAAAATATCTGAAACAGACCTACGCGTAAAAAGTGGTTGCAGATGAAACCGCTTGCATTTCGGCCTTATATTTTCTTTGCTGAATGATATAAACTAAAAATGTTAAGTTTAACATAAACAATTGATTGAATTTGTTTAAGTAAGGCTAACGTAGCAGCAAAAATTGGAAACTTAAAATCAATCAATGACGTTAATACTAACCAATCCCACGTAGTTGTCTACTGCCCAATGTTTTCATAGTCAGCTCTAAGGGAAGGCCCGCGCTCTCCATTCGATCGTTTAGGATTGTTGAATAACGTTAATTGCAAACGAAAACTGCTAACGAAGTAATCAGTTGTAGATAATAAAATCTTTTGTATCACAATTCCTAGCTGCCACTACGAAATGGATTTCAAGTCACGTTTTAATAAGATGTTTTTACAATTAACAAAAGACAGACAACAGAAGAGCGTCGGTGGCTCAGTGGTGTGGACTGTCGCCTTCATACCAGGAGGGCTGAGGCTCAAATCCCGACACGTACCAATGTATTTTCGAATTTTCGAACATATATGTACGTTATCCACGCTCTTACGGTGAATGAAAACATCGTGAGGAAACCTTCATGCACGCCTGCGAAGAGATTCGAAGTTGGTGTGTGAAGTCGTCCAATCCGCACTGGGCCCGCGTGGACGACTAAGGCCTAATCACCCTATACGGGTAGGCTCGTGCCCCTCGGTGGGGACGTTTAATGGGCTGATGATGATGATGACAATTAACAATTATCTTGTAGTCTTTAAATTTAACAATCTATAATGTTAACTATAGAAAAAAACTCTAACAATTCGTCCCAGATTACTTTCTATTTGTGTGCTAGAATGAGAAATGTAAATTGGAATTTGAAATGCAGAGCCTATTTCACAGGCTAAATAGTAACATCATTAATATTTTGCATTGAAATATAATATCATTGTTCACAACCACTGGTCTTCTAATAAAATAATTAACAAAACACTGCAAATATGCAACACTAGCTGCAGACGAAGACTTTTTCTACGCATTTGTTGTTAATTTTGACAAGTTTTTCAAACTAATACCTACAGACATTAATCTAGCGCCATCTAGTCTCACAGCACTAACAGAACTATGGTTATTTGACAACGGATAAACACTCACCTATATAAACGAAACGAAGAACGTCGGTGGCTTATTGGTGTGCACTCTTGCCTTCCGGTCTGGAGGGCGCAGGATTAAACCCCACCACGTACCATTCATACCACTGTATTTCGAAATTATTACGTGTACATTTTCCGATGCTCTTACGGTGAAGGAAAGCATCATGAGGAATCCCGCGCACGCCTGCGAAGAGATTCAAAGGTTGTACCTGGGTCAACGTGGACAACTAAGCCCTATACACTCTTTACGAGTACCTAAGCTCGTGCCCCGTCACCGGTGGGGACGTTTAATTGGCTGATGATGATGGTGATGATTAAAAGCAATTACAGAAATATGAAATTCTTGGAATACTCAATTTACATTTACATATCTTTGCTCTCGAACTTTCTACTGGAAGGGCATGGAACGATTTAAAAAGGCGCTGAAGTGAGCTAACAAATTGATCGAATAACACGGCACATTTAGCTTATCCCGTATAAGCGTTAATCAAATATACGAAATACATAATCAAAGGTACAGATCTGTCGTTATGTCGGCTCATTGGGCTGTTTCGAGTGCTTTGACGTACAATCACGGACAAAAGTACCAGAGTTGAATTTGTTTATATTAAAATTATTGATATTAAAACGTTAGTTTGCAGAGATGAAATATCTTTAAATGCAAGGGAATGTGTTCTTCTTCTTATCGGGTCGATATGGATTCACAAGTTAAATATGGTAACGCGATCAATATTGAGCCACTGTAATGGCCCTTTCATTTGCCACCCAGAGGTCCCGAATACCGCACGAAGATGGACAGTTCGGGCAAGCCAGTAGGTGTTCCATTGTCTGAAGGGCACCACAGTAGGGAATGTGTTAATATGACTTTTGATACCAGAAATCCTGACCTGTTGTTTTCCTCACCCAATCCCCACCAGCAAACTGGTGCAAGTTCAATCGAAGTAAGTGTTACGGTACGTTTGCCAAGACGTGGTTACAGCTCCACTGCGATACAGGTAGTCACTACTATGACTATATTTCTACAACACGACAAATAAATGTGATGCTGACCTTACTTTATTTAAATACTTTTTATTGATTTATTTTCTTGTATTATATTAATTGTAGAATCCCTGTTATTTTTTATTAAGTTGAAATTATATAAAATATATTTTTTTTAAATTTGCCTATTTCAGTTATTTATTTCCTTTTTTTTTTGGACTGCTGGAATGAATGGAACCTCTCCATTTGGAATAAGCAGTACCTTTGTACTTTTATTCCAATTGTTATTGTTGATTGACTATGATTATGTGTGCATATATTTCAAATAAATTTAAATATTTGTAAAATTATTAGAGAGTCACCACGAAGTTACTTGCCGGAGTCTTCTTAGTAGTATCAACTCTCGAAACTGATGATACTCCTTTTTCTGGAGTAGTGCAACTTTTTAGTCTTTATAAGGTTAAACACCTTTGAGCAACCTTAGCCATAATTAACCAACAACAGTATTAATCATGGCTAAGTCAATATATTACACGTGATTACGATTCGCTTCGCAGATTTAATCCTAAAGCAATCGCATTGAGGTATGCTTGAAATACAATACGAAATGCATTCTCTCATTAACTGTACTGAAACATTCATTTGATAGAAATCTCATCTCGTCTATGATAGAAACATAGCAACATGATACCAATCCGTACTACACTATCCATTAGGCAAATCAAATCGAAGATTGAAATCTTCGCTATGGTTGATTAACTTGTTTTTTAAAGATAACTAAACAGTTTCATCTCGGTACAAAGCTTTTACTTGATTAGTTTCATCTAATGGAGTATATGTCTGCAAGAGTTTTGTATGCCATGGACTTCGAGTAGTAGACATCATGAAAAATTTGTAATATCCTAGATACAAATTTATTGTTAGTCTAGACGCCATTTTTAAGGAATATCAATTTTATAATTAAAAAGCTACCTTTAGAGTGCAAATTTCATACTATTCTGTTTTTGTATATAGAATAGGGGACAAACGAGCTGATAGATCACCAGATGGAAAGTAAATACTGCCCCCATGGACATTTGCAACACCAGAGGAGCTACAAAATGCGTCGCCGGATTTTAAATAAAATAACACTTTTTTTTCTTGAATGTTTGTAGGTCGTTTCTGTCCAGAAATACCGCTTGCGGCTAGTCGTGCTATGTATTACACTTAGTTATATCTTAAAGGAAACCAGATATTGTTTGTTTAAACATAACTCTTGATGTTGCGAAGTCTGGAACAATTACAAACATTGTTTTTGTTTATTTGTTTTAATGTATAACCGTTTCTTGTACGTTGAATTTAAATGTGTGTAACCGTTTCATGTACGTTGAATTTAAATTTATGAATTTAGCTTAAAAAGACTTTTACTTTCTTGTAGTAGAGCTAATGATTAGTAGCCACCCAACGTTGGCATATTTTATGCACGCACATAAAAACAGCCATTCCCGACCATAAATAATTGAAGAACTCCGTATAAATATTTGCATTTTTATCGAAATGACATATTTCGTTACCAGAATATTTGAATACAAAATACATTAATCTGAACTATGCAAATATAGGTTTCCGATTCCGGCGGGATGTGACGCGTTTTATAAATAGTAATCAAACGGAACGCTTGAGTACCGTATTGATATCGCGACAAGAGTTCTGGTGATTTTGCCATTAAATAATAACAAATATTTGTTTCACAATGTCGTTTCAACTTATCGTAGTACACAACTGCACCCATTATGCGCTAGGTTTCCCATTTATTTGCTTCACTTATCCAGCCATGACAGATTTTTTAAAAGATGCCTTGAATTCAGTTGTAATACACTTGTTGTAATACACCCTTAGATCGTGTGTGTCTTAAATATGGTTTCTGAATGGGTTTTTTCAATGAATAGTTTAGATTGCCTTCAAGTCATGATAGAAGTAGGTATTTGACGATTGCCTGCCAACTAACTTTTGCTTCTGCTTTCAACTTGAACACTTTTCTTTTTTTTAATCTTTATTAAAAGGACTTTTAGAAAGTCCCGAGTAGGCTGTTTATATATCATAATGAGGTTATTACGGAGCGTTGGGGTCTTATCTTGGTTTGCCGTTGCGAGTCTATCGCCAAATTGGCGTTGCCTCAGAGAAGCATGTCAGTCCTATCGGAGCATATATATACAGATTATTATCGGTCTTAGCCGAACTACTGGTGGGTGCGGCTAAGATGTCTTGAAAGTATCCTAGATTAAAAACAATTAAATTCAATTGGCTTATTAATTGTTGCCTTTAAAGGGCATCATTAAAAATTTTAACATTCTTACTAGAGCGGTAGTCTCAGTACTGAGACGTCTAGGTAGGTAGGTAACACAGCAGTGCCAGATGTCGTCCCGTAAAACAGGAGTGTTTTGCACTTCTTTGTTATGGGATGAGGGCACTCAAGCTTGTAAAGTTACTGGGTAAGACCTAACATCTGTCATCGCGAGTGACGGGCGCAGATGTATACAGACCCTGTTATTTATTTCTTTCAACCTTCAATCTACATCAGTCATGGTCAGACGTATCACTTACCGCCAGACTAGCGAGCTGACGGTCCTGTTCAGCTATGGCGTAAAAAACAATGAATTACTTGTAACATTTATGGCAATCTTTTTTTCCACCAAAGGAATGAACTTAAATAAACAATATATTAATTCCATCACAAGGAGCAAAGTCAAGTTCTTTAGTTATAAGAAAAGTTCATACCCCCACGAGTTGTAAAGATAAACAGGGCAATAACGTCAGACTGCAAACGAGAAAAACTGCGAATACTGTAATTATTATTCATGGACAGCAGAATCAAGTTCTATGTAGAATACCGTTTTTAAAAACACAGCATTGTGTCATTTATCTTTTGCAACGTCTACATATACACAAAGTGTTTGATTAGTGTTGACATATCGGTTATCATCAACTGCATTATGTATGAAAAGCTAAAGTATGAAAAAAGCAGTAAAAATTATTAGTACCACGATTTGAACTCATTTTTACTTCAGAAGTTAGAAACTGCTTTGTGCACCATTAACGAAAACACTGGTGTTGATAACAATAATATTTGCTTTATTTCTAATTTTCATACTAAAAACATATCTAAATATCAAATGAAGCTAGCACTGGTAAGGTCTGTAGTTTTCTGTTAAGAAGAATTCAGGTAGAAACTCAGTAGGAATATCTTTGATTGTGCTATATCATCTACGCCAAAATTACTACAACAGCTTAAATTATTCGTACTGATCGGTATAAACTTATTTTCCCACCCCACCTCTCCATCTGCCAAATAACAAATGACGTTATGGTAACATTCAAACTTGATCTGGAGCAATGCGGTGGTTACCACCCAGAAGAACTCATCGTGTTTAGTTATTGGACAAGGTATTAATCTAGCAGTGGACTTTATGGAGGCATTTGGAACCGGGACTTCCTGTGCACTAGATAACGGATTTTTTTAAGATGATTATTTGGTTTGGTTTGCAAAATGTAACGAAAAAACTAGAAACAAGAAAACTAATTAATCGAACCGAACAGATTTCGTAATGCAAGTATACACTCGGAGAATGTATTGCCATGATCTGTGTTTAAAAAAGTTGATGTTTGGACTCAACTCGGACAACATTGATTCATTTCAATAATTTTAGTTTATAAATCAAGATTGAAAAAATATATACTAAATAAGTGTTATAGTGCCCACAACTCAATTATTTGCTGCAACAATACTTGGCTCAAAAATAGCTAATTCGTTATTCTACTTGTGCATTACCTAATGGCGCTTTGACCCAAAAAAGTCCGCGCAATAAAGCCACACTTCAGTCGTGTTCTTTAACAACTCTCCAATTGGGGCACCATACAATACGCATTTTGAGAGTAAAATCGACCTAAGTAACAAATGCTTAAAATTTACGAGAAGGAAAAATAGTAAATGATGAGGGCGCGGTCTTTCTGCCCCTGAGATACGATAAGTGTAAGATAAGAAAATCGTCATGTCTCTTAAATAGATAAAGGACCTTGCCGAGACCTTGCCTTGTCCCTTGGGACTTTGTCCGCTTGCGTCTCTTTACAAAATTAACGGTAATGAAAGAAATCCGCAACAAAGCAAGCAGATATCAGGTGGCATGTCAACTACGGTACACCAGAAACCCTAAAAAACTTTGGCAGTATAGTTGATATTTAATATGTAATGCTGCTGCTTATGCAGCTGGTCAGTTGTAGTAAAACAAGGAATCAAGACAATTTCAAGTTAAGGCCTTTCGTCCCGAGGGCGCAAAATGGTCTGGACTATTTACGTTGGACTTAATTCGGACTAGGGATGTACTTAATGATATTCACGTGTTAGTACGATTTAACCATATCGATTAAAAGTCCCGATTCTGGCTTAAAAGTAGGATTTNGGGGACGTTTAATTGGCTGATGATGATGGTGATGATTAAAAGCAATTACAGAAATATGAAATTCTTGGAATACTCAATTTACATTTACATATCTTTGCTCTCGAACTTTCTACTGGAAGGGCATGGAACGATTTAAAAAGGCGCTGAAGTGAGCTAACAAATTGATCGAATAACACGGCACATTTAGCTTATCCCGTATAAGCGTTAATCAAATATACGAAATACATAATCAAAGGTACAGATCTGTCGTTATGTCGGCTCATTGGGCTGTTTCGAGTGCTTTGACGTACAATCACGGACAAAAGTACCAGAGTTGAATTTGTTTATATTAAAATTATTGATATTAAAACGTTAGTTTGCAGAGATGAAATATCTTTAAATGCAAGGGAATGTGTTCTTCTTCTTATCGGGTCGATATGGATTCACAAGTTAAATATGGTAACGCGATCAATATTGAGCCACTGTAATGGCCCTTTCATTTGCCACCCAGAGGTCCCGAATACCGCACGAAGATGGACAGTTCGGGCAAGCCAGTAGGTGTTCCATTGTCTGAAGGGCACCACAGTAGGGAATGTGTTAATATGACTTTTGATACCAGAAATCCTGACCTGTTGTTTTCCTCATCCAATCCCCACCAGCAAACTGGTGCAAGTTCAATCGAAGTAAGTGTTACGGTACGTTTGCCAAGACGTGGTTACAGCTCCACTGCGATACAGGTAGTCACTACTATGACTATATTTCTACAACACGACAAATAAATGTGATGCTGACCTTACTTTATTTAAATACTTTTTATTTGTTGATTTATTTTCTTGTATTATATTAATTGTAGAATCCCTGTTATTTTTTTATTAAGTTGAAATTATAAAATATTTTTTTTTAAATTTGCCTATTTCAGTTATTTATTTTCCTTTTTTTTTGGACTGCTGGAAGAGGTTTCATTTGGAATAAGCAGTACCTTTGTACTTTTATTTCAATTGTTATTGTTGATTGACTATGATTATGTGTGCATATATTTCAAATAAATTTAAATATTTGTAAAATTATTAGAGAGTCACCACGAAGTTACTTGCCGGAGTCTTCTTAGTAGTATCAACTCTCGAAACTGATGATACTCCTTTTTCTGGAGTAGTGCAACTTTTTAGTCTTCATAAGGTTAAACACCTTTGAGCAACCTTAACCATAATTAACCAACAACAGTATTAATCATGGCTAAGTCAATATATTACACGTGATTACGATTCGCTTCGCAGATTTAATCCTAAAGCAATCGCATTAAGGTATGCTTGAAATACAATACGAAATGCATTCTCTCATTAACTGTACTGAAACATTCATTTGATAGAAATCTCATCTCGTCTATGATAGAAACATAGCAACATGATACCAATCCGTACTACACTATCCATTAGGCAAATCAAATCGAAGATTGAAATCTTCGCTATAGTTTATTAACTTGTTTTTTAAAGATAACAGTTTCATCTCGGTACAAAGCTTTTACTTGATTAGTTTCATGTAATGGAGTATATGTCTGCAAGAGTTTTGTATGCCATGGACTTCGAGTAGTAGACATCATGAAAAATTTGTAATATCCTAGATACAAATTTATTGTTAGTCTAGACGCCATTTTTAAGGAATATCAATTTTATAATTAAAAAGCTACCTTTAGAGTGCAAATTTCATACTATTCTGTTTTTGTATATAGAATAGGGGACAAACGAGCTGATAGATCACCAGATGGAAAGTAAATACTGCCCCCATGGACATTTGCAACACCAGAGGAGCTACAAAATGCGTCGCCGGATTTTAAATAAAATAACACTTTTTTTTCTTGAATGTTTGTAGGTCGTTTCTGTCCAGAAATACCGCTTGGCTAGTCGTGCTATGTATTACACTTAGTTATATCTTAAAGGAAACCAGATATTGTTTGTTTAAACATAGCTCTTGATGTTGCGAATTCTGGAACAATTACAAACATTGTTTTTGTTTATTTGTTTTAATGTATAACCGTTTCTTGTACGTTGAATTTAAATGTGTGTAACCGTTTCATGTACGTTGAATTTAAATTTATGAATTTAGCTTAAAAAGACTTTTACTTTCTTGTAGTAGAGCTAATGATTAGTAGCCACCCAACGTTGGCATATTTTATGCACGCACATAAAAACAGCCATTCCCGACCATAAATAATTGAAGAACTCCGTATAAATATTTGCATTTTTATCGAAATGACATATTTCGTTACCAGAATATTTGAATACAAAATACATTAATCTGAACTATGCAAATATAGGTTTCCGATTCCGGCGGGATGTGACGCGTTTTATAAATAGTAATCAAACGGAACGCTTGAGTACCGTATTGATATCGCGACAAGAGTTCTGGTGATTTTGCCATTAAATAATAATATTTGTTTCACAATGTCGTTTTAACTTATCGTAGTACACAACTGCACCCATTATGCGCTAGGTTTCCCATTATTTGCTTCACTTATCCAGCCATGACAGATGTTTTAAAAGATGCTTGAATTCAGTTGTAATACACTTGTTGTAATACACCCTTAGATCGTGTGTGTCTTAAATATGGTTTCTGAATGGGTTTTTTCAATGAATAGTTTAGATTGCCTTCAAGTCATGATAGAAGTAGGTATTTGACGATTGCCTGCCAACTAACTTTTGCTTCTGCTTTCAACTTGAACACTTTTCTTTTTTTTAATCTTTATTAAAAGGACTTTTAGAAAGTCCCGAGTAGGCTGTTTATATATCATAATGAGGTTATTACGGAGCGTTGGGGTCTTATCTTGGTTTGCCGTTGCGAGTCTATCGCCAAATTGGCGTTGCCTCAGAGAAGCATGTCAGTCCTATCGGAGCATATATATACAGATTATTATCGGTCTTAGCCGAACTACTGGTGAGTGCGGCTAAGATGTCTTGAAAGTATCCTAGATTAAAAACAATTAAATTCAATTGGCTTATTAATTGTTGCCTTTAAAGGGCATCATTAAAAATTTTAACATTCTTACTAGAGCGGTAGTCTCAGTACTGAGTCGTCTAGGTAGGTAGGTAACACAGCAGTGCCAGATGTCGTCCCGTAAAACAGGAGTGTTTTGCACTTCTTTGTTATGGGATGAGGGCACTCAAGCTTGTAAAGTTACTGGGTATAGACCTAACATCTGTCATCGCGAGTGACGGGCGCAGATGTATACAGATGATTTATTTCGCAGATGTATTTATTTCTTTCAACCTCAATCTACATCAGTCATGTAGTTAAAAATTGTTGATAGTACAGTATTTCTAGAATTACTATAGATTCAAAACTCCAGTGGGGACCTCATATTGAAGCTTGGCAGGTAGACTTAGCTCAGCAGCGTATGCAGTTAGGAAAATAAGGCTCTTAACGATATTGATACAGCAGATTGTTTATTTTAGTTATTTTCATAGTTTATGTCCACAAAAATCTTCATTTGTTTGAAAAAAATTGTTACGTACATAATTTAATACAGGAACAAACAAACTTGCTGTCCAAATCTTAGACTAAGTAAAGTAGAAAAATCATTTGTTGGAAGAGTATAACATTCTTTAATAAGATACACAAAATCTTGCGAATTGCCTTTTCACCAGTTTAAATTAAAGATTAAAAAACCCTCATGAAAAACGGTTACTATACAATAGAAGAATATTTATCGGATAAAGATGTGTGGTCTTGCACTTAGTATTCCAGTTACAAAATTTTGTAATAAATTATTGTAAATCTATGTGTAGGTAAATGACAAACGTAACCACTGATATAAAAAGATTAAAAGAGTAACTCGAGTTTCTTGCCGCTCTTCGAAGATCCTACTTATTCGAACCGGTGGTAGAGTCACAAAAAATATGATAATAATAACAATTGAGATTCAAAAGTATCTGTAACAGATTTATTTGAATAAAGATTTTTCTTTCTTTCTTTCTTTTTCATGGTCAGACGTATCACTTACCGCCAGACTAGCGAGCTGACGGTCCTGTTCAGCTATGGGTAAAAACGATGAATTACTTGTAACATTTATGCAATCTTTTTTCCACAAAGGAATGAACTTAAATAAACTATATATTCCATCACAAGGAGCAAAGTCAAGTTCTTTAGTTATAAGAAAAGTTCATACCCCCACGAGTTGTAAAGATAAACAGGGCAATAACGTCAGACTGCAAACGAGAAAAACTGCGAATACTGTAATTATTATTCATGGACAGCAGAATCAAGTTCTATGTAGAATACCGTTTTTAAAAACACAGCATTGTTCATTTATCTTTGCAACGTCTACATATACACAAAGTGTTTGATTAGTGTTGACATATCGGTTATCATCAACTGCATTATGTTGAAAAGCTAAAATATGAAAAAAGCAGTAAAAATATTAGTACACGATTTGAACTCATTTTTACTTCAGAAGTTAGAAACTGCTTTGTGCACCATTAACGAAACACTGTGTTGATAACAATAATATTTGCTTTATTTCTAATTTTCATACTAAAAACATATCTAAATATCAAATGAAGCTAGCACTGGTAAGGTCTGTAGTTTTCTGTTAAGAAGGATTCAGGTAGAAACTCAGTAGGAATATCTTTGATTGTGCTATATCATCTACGCCAAAATGTACTACAACAGCTTAAATTATTCGTACTGATCGGTATAAACTTATTTTCCCACCCCACCTCTCCATCTGCCAAATAACAAATGACGTTATGGTAACATTCAAACTTGATCTGGAGCAATGCGGTGGTTACCACCCAGAAGAACTCATCGTGTTTAGTTATTGGACAAGGTATTAATCTAGCAGTGGACTTTATGGAGGCATTTGGAACCGGGACTTCCTGTGCACTAGATAACGGATTTTTTTTTGATGATTATTTGGTTTGGTTTGCAAAATGTAACGAAAAACTAGAAACAAGAAATACTAATTAATCGAACCGAACAGATTTCGTAATGCAAGTATACACTCGGAGAATGTATTTGCCATGATCTGTGTTTAAAAAAGTTGATGTTTGGACTCAACTCGGACAACATTGATTCATTTCAATAATTTTAGTTTATAAATCAAGATTGAAAAAATATATACTAAATAAGTGTTATAGTGCCCACAACTCAATTATTTGCTGCAACAATACTTGGCTCAAAAATAGCTAATTCGTTATTCTACTTGTGCATTACCTAATGGCGCTTTGACCCAAAAATCCGCGCAATAAAGCCACACTTCAGTCGTGTTCTTTAGCAACTCTCCAATTGGGGCACCATACAATACGCATTTTGAGAGTAAAATCGACCTAAGTAACAAATGCTTAAAATTTACGAGAAGGAAAAATAGTAAATGATGAGGGCGCGGTCTTTCTGCCCCTGAGATACGATAAGTGTAAGATAAGAAAATCGTCATGTCTCTTAAATAGATAAAGGACCTTGCCGAGACCTTGCCTTGTCCCTTGGGACTTTGTCCGCTTGCGTCTCTTTACAAAATTAACGGTAATGAAAGAAATCCGCAACAAAGCAAGCAGATATCAGGTGGCATGTCAACTACGGTACACCAGAAACCCTAAAAAACTTTGGCAGTATAGTTGATATTTAATATGTAATGCTGCTGCTTATGCAGCTGGTCAGTTGTAGTAAAACAAGGAATCAAGACAATTTCAAGTTAAGGCCTTTCGTCCCGAGGGCGCAAAATGGTCTGGACTATTTACGTTGGACTTAATTCGGACTAGGGATGTACTTAATGATATTCACGTGTTAGTACGATTTAACCATATCGATTAAAAGTCCCGATTCTGGCTTAAAAGTAGGATTTGCAGATCCGATTATGAAATCTTCTTTCTTGCCAAGACCACTAAAACCCTTTTTAATATTGTCCGAATATTTTTTGCCCTCAAATTGTTATTTGTTTTGTCATTTTATAGGTGTCTAAAGAAAGTAGATTTAAACTAAGATTATATCTTTCAAACATATTTTAAATGCAATTTACCTTCACTAAAGTCTACCCAAGTAAAAAGGTTCAAGTAAGTTTGTTGATAGCATCACAAAATATAACTCGATTTTTAAGAAGAGAAATCTTTGGCTACAATATCTGATTGATAAGTATTTTTAAGTAACAAAAATCACAATCGATTTCGTCATCGTCGCATCCCTTAACTTGGCTGTCGTTTAAGCTAAGTTTTTTATAATAGTGGCAAACAAAACCAGGCAATATTTAGTGGCTGGGCGCTAAGCGGTTTTTAATGCCATCCGTTTACCATCGTAAACGGTGTTTATATCAAGAGCTTGAGTGGAAACACCGCTACCTTCTAGCGGGCGGTATTCCACAGTTTTACTTAACTCAACATAATGGCTGTTTGACCAAAATAGCTGAGTAGGAATTTGCTTTTTGGAATATTGAAATAAAAATGTACATACCATATATTCGAACCCGGAACTCTTGGTGTAGTAACCGACGTCTCAAACATTACACCAGATAGGTCATCATTTTGTCGAAAACTTCTAAAGTATTAGCGTTCCTACAACTTATCTTTACCAGTATTTATACTCTACAAATATGAATACGGAACAATATTTGCAATTCAAATGGAATGGTTTCTGCTACCCTTATTTCTCATATTCATTAATTAATTGTTAAGTTCACAATATGTTACTTCACCATTAGCGAGGCTCGATTAAAATCACATATAAATTCTAAGAATTCCGTGTTTGAACTACCCGTATAAGCATCAACACTTTAATGTCTCATATGTAAACTGAATTTAATCCTATGTGAAAAATATAAAATGTTTTGAGCCAGAGTCCTCTTGACGGCTCTATGTAAAGCAGATTTTTTCATAGAACGTACTAAAAAGACCTTTACACTGTTTTTAAGTAGAATAATAGAATTGCTATCCTGTACTTAACATCTAGAAATGAAGTAAGAATTTCATACAAACTTATCATATTTTTTTTTAATTTTCAGATGACATTTTCTTCCACGATTACAGATGTGTATATTATATGTTAGCACGAGAGTCCTCCAAGATGAAGAGTGGGACAGGCAATAAAAAGCCTAGATATGGTAATGTATAAGTTCTAACTTAAGGATCTATGGTGCTATATGAGACAGTAATCGTAGTGCGCGTTGGCCCGTTTCACGCACAACCTATGAATCTCTTTGTAGGTGTGTGTTACGATGTTTTCGTTCACCGTGAGAGCGTGGAAAGAAACGTTAATAATTCCAAAAGTTCGAAATAAACATTAGTAGTAGGGTTTGAACCTACACCCTACAAATGGGAAGACAACAGTCCTCACCAAGGAGCTACCGATGCTCTCCGAAGTGTCAAAGATATATCAAACAAATCATCATATCTATCTATAAATGAGCCATGAACGAGAAATACACAAAACTATCACTATACAAACCATCTTGTTGTTTACAAAAGAGCACTTTTAAACTGAAAAGGTCGTACAAAGACCGATTCCTTAAGAAACAAAGAGCAATGATCGATCGGTGTTGCAGTAAAAGTTGATGGGGCGCGACCAGTCGGGCGTTCCGTCGCTTTGACATTGGTGATTCCTTCTAAAGATTTCACTCTTTATCTGCACGATTCTTTTAGCTGTATTGTGTTTTTGATATCGTTCAAAACCTCTTTACGAGATTGGATTTAAAATGGCGGAATAAAAATAAAATTGGACATAATTTGTTGAAGCTTTTTACGAGCTTGGTTGAATATTTACAGCGCATATACTATTATTATAAAATAAATGTTACATGCTATAAGAATTCAGTGAAGTGGAAGATATTTTAAAAGTTCGCAAATAACTCACCCATTCTTACATTTCACTTCATGAGATCAAACCCAAAACATATGGTGTTACTAGCTAACTTGTTAACCATTACATCAAGTTGGTTGTCAATTATTATTACGATCACATTTTCTGATGAGTAGTCCAAAAATATTAACCCCAGTCCCTCCATTCCTCGGAAGGGACAATAAACCGATGGTCCTGGCTTTTATCTTAGGATGGTACCTAGTCGTTAACATCTATCAATCTGCACTGGGTTCATGTGATTGGTTACGACCCAAAACTTCTCATAGCCAGGCCATAAGATCTACCCCTGACGCTTGGGTATAATACTTAATAGCATAAAAGTCCAAAAGGAAACAATTTTACTAATTTAATAACTCTCTGACTACTTAATAATATATAATATAATTCTTTATTCCATCAAACACGAAAATAATTAACGAGAAAAAAATATGATGAAGCGCAAAAATTTTATCTGAATTAATTCATCGGTTCGACATTTTACCGTTTTTTCTTCAGTTAACAAGTTTTCTTAATTAGTCAGTCTCTCAAAGAGTTCCTTTATGAAGTGCCCAAAGACTGTTTTAATTTGTTCCTGTATTAATTAAACGTCCCTTTGTGAGATGTTGATCTTTAATTTTACCTAAGTCATGAATACGGGAGTACGTAAAAAAATCAATACGTAGGCTAAGATGATGATGGAAAAAGATGATGGCTTTGACGAAATGCAATTTTAACCTTAACAATCAGTTTCTTTACTCCATAAGCCCTAGTGACTTTCATCGATATTTCCTTGGCAGGTTGTCAGAGACTTGACATATTTCGCAGAATTCTACAGACCAGGTTAAATTATTTTAATGATGACCTTGTTTGGCTTCAGTCTTCCTCAGTTCAGTTCAGTCAGCCTCTACGTCAACCAGGTCTTGATTTTTTTGGTAAACAGTAAAGTGTCACAAGTAAATATCCTTAAATACTGATAGGCAGTCCACGTTACGCCAGTGCTTCAAACTTTGGTCGGGTTCTTGTTTCATCATCAGCTCATTAAACGTCCCCACCGAGGGGCACGAGCCTACCCGTTTAGAGTGATTAGGCCTTAGTCGTCCACGCGGGCCCAGTGCAGATTGGACGACTTCACACACAACCTTCGAACCTTCGCAGGCATGCATGAAGGTTTCCTCACGATGTTTTCTTTCACCGTAAGAGCGTCGGATAACGTACATATATTTTCGAAAAACATTGGTACGTGTCGGGATTTGAACCTCAGCCCTCCCGGTAGGAAGGCGACAGTCCACACCATTGAGCCACCGACGCTCTCACCGGGTTCTTGTTTAAATAGATGAATATTGTTTATTATTTGGAACTTTTCGTCTCTTTTATGTTTTTATTTATAGCTCTTTTTCCGATAAAACCGTAACAGGATCGTCAGTGAAAGGTATAAAATTTGTGAAATTGGGTACGCTTGAATTTCAAAATGAAGAACCTATTGTGTTCCCTTACATCATTGGGAATGATGGCCCCTTAAATATTACATCATCCCCTATAATACTCTCTTCTTTTCTCTCTTCAACCTACTGCAGTCCACGGCTGGACATAGGTCTCCCCCATTTTTCACTAGATATCCCGGTCATCCACTTTCCTCACCCAGCCTCCACCAGCGACCTTTCGGAAGACGTCGGTCCATCGGGCCGGAGGGCGTCCTACGCTATAATACAATATAAGTATATTATTGTATTATATATATATATATATAAATATAACTTTATAATAATGAAATAATTTATATTTTTCTTCATGTATACAAATATAACGGTACATAAATATTTATATAAAAGTTTTCTTAAAATTGTCGTCTTCCTGTGTGACTGTTCGTTCCGGGTAATTTCTTAAACGGCTGGACCAATTTGGACGAGACTTTTGTTGATGTAATAAGGAAAACTTAGTCTACTTTTATTTTAGGATATACCTTTCATTTTAGAAAAATATAGTTAGGTATGTCGTACCGCGCGCCCCTCATCTTACGATACATAAACTTCACGCAACGTTTTACTGCGGGAGAATATCTTTTTACCACGGGTTATACCGCTGGGCACGGCTAGCAACTTATAAAGTTAATAATTTATTATCAATTAATGAAAACGCTTGCTACGACTTGAACTTTGATTAACGACTATCCGTTTCCACTAGCATGGAAACATATGGCATTATAAGAAACTGAGTAATATATATGATAATGATTCAATAATTATCCACGCTAATTATAAAATGACTTCAAAGTAATAAGTACAGAAAAAGATAAGATATAATAATTCCTTGTAACTAAAGTTCGTAATTACGTATCATTATCATAGTAACTGATTTAAATGTATGTGGTCACTTCGTGATCTGCGAAGTTGGCGTTTTGCGTTATATCAGATTGTAATGGTTCAGAGTCTTCAATAGGTGTTTTTCAAAATTATGTATTCTGAGTCTAAGTGTTACTTCTTTTAAAGCCAGACTCCTCAAATCACATGTATACAATTCCACAAAATACTTCCTAAAGAGCATTAAAGATCGCTTTATATACACGAATCTTAGCCAAACCAACCAGTAATTAAAAATAAAAATGCGTTTAATCCGCAAAATACTTTATTAACAGTCCTACAAATCATCTACTGAAAATCCGTCTAAGACAATCACAACTGAACTCTCGTTAATTATAATTCAAAGATCGACATCAATCAAATCACCCGAGGTTATCCCATAAAGAATCTTTAACTGAGTTAAGCCACTTTGCAAAAACAGCAGCAGCTAAATCTTCAAATTGTTTATTTTGGACTCGGAACAGGCGTAAACAGAAAATATTGCTAAGGGTTCGTGAGAAATTAAAAAGTTTTAATTGAATATTAGCCAGCTGAGCAGAGGATGTAACTTTGTTACTCAAAACTCTGCACGTTCTCAAACTTGCGAGATTGAAGTTTGCGCCCAAAAAACATAGAGTAAAAATTGTAATTAAATTTGATTGTTCGGAAGTTTGCGGTCTTGAGCCACTTTCCTGCGCCTACGGCCTCGCTTGAGTGGCCTTTGGGTCTTGCAATTATTAAGTACCTATTCAATTGAAAGTTAAAGATGACAAACGTTTTGCTGACATTCTCAACAAAATTTGAGGCCGACTCTCAAGTAATATCTTTAAAGATAGTACATACATAAAGAACAACTTGCCCTTCGGTTTCCGATAAAGCACGATGTAAGACAATTATCATTCCATTTTATAATCCTGTCATTTAATTTTCATTCAAAGTAAAAATTAAATGTTTAAATTAGGTGAAATGCATACAATTTAGGTTAGTAGACCAATAAATAAAATTAAAAAAAAAATATGTTGTTCTGTAATAAGTGCCTTGGTTATGTGATATCAGACTTCCAATAATTGTCAATAGTTCGAACAAAACTTTTGTACGTTTGGTTTACCGACTTAAACCAGTAAGTAATATTTGAAATCATTTATAAATTCCAACGGGGACCCCAGTCAACCGTGGCTCACAGTGAAGCATACACATATTATAATTAATTAGATATGTTACCTACATTGAAATACTTGTTTTATCGATAACGGCTACAACATTATGGCTTTTTGTTATCAATAATATCTTAAAAAATAAAAATAAAAAAAGATATGTTTTATCTAGGCAGGCGTGCTTCATCCTAGCCAACACTGCGACTTTGTGCAAAGAAAGACATTTAAATCATTGTAACCAGATCTCCACGCAAAAAGAGAAATTCGGTAGGCAACATGTCAAATGTTGAAGCTATGTACACTTATCTGAATTCGCTATGTTAAAGTCATAACATATTAGTAATTAAAATTAATAATTGAATATTTTTCTAAGGGTTATGATTAGATAAGTAGTAATAAAAAGATCATTTAAAAAAGATTACATTTTTGAAAACCTTATTGGCTCTGTCTAGACATGATTCCTTTTCATAAACTATAAATGTTCCTGCATAGGTGATTGCCTTTTATGAGAGTTATTTTTTTATACTAGGTATCTAGCACATAACACCGACACTCAAGCGATAGCGAGTGCAAGTTACGTATTCAATAAAGGTCTATTTATATAAAATAGTTGCTAAGAACATCATTTGTATTTTATCTAAGGCCATGTATTCACTGTTCATAATGTAAGCAATAAATATAAATAATAATATGTAATTACTGAAAGTATGTGGCAAGAATTTTTGTCATAATATTATCTTGAAAGAAAAATAAAGTTGTAATATGTGCATCGCTTTTCATACATATAAATAAAATTGATGTGTCTCTTTGTAATATTGAAATAACTGTTTTTTTACTACATCTTATATACATACATGCACCAAAATATTTATATTTTATAATTTTTGGTCTGCTATGTTCTGTCTATTCTGTTCTCTGTCTATCTGTTTGTTCCGGGCATTTTCCGGGTATCAAATTGACGGTTCTTTTATTGGTAAGTAGCTGATGTAATAAGGAAAACTTTAGACTACTTTTATTTGAGAATAAACTTTTTAATTTTAGGAAAATAAAGTACCTACCTAATATAAAACCGTTAATATACTCCCGGCAATTAATAGGTTATACTACATAAAAGAGTCCGTTAATCAAACCTCAAATTCTGTCGCTCAGTTAGCCTGCATGCTTCTTTTAAAGCTGTTTTTCGTCCTAGGATAAGACAATGAAATTACTGGATACCTACTGTGACTTAAAATCCTTACGTCACAAGTAAGGAACTGCACTGTGGTCCTTTTCCCCTATCTCTGATGTATCATAAGCGACTGTTACTTCCTACCACCAGGTTGGTTCTGCTTGTTTACTTACTTTGCGTATAATTTTAAAAGGATTCTTCAACGTGGTAAGCTTTAAGACACACTTGCTGTAATGTGCACTAACCCTAAAATGACGCCTTTGTAACTTGTTGTTTTTATTGCAAATAACTAATTACCGGCTGTAGTAGTCTTGACATCTTTATCTCTGTGACCCGCACGTCACAACCGCGCCCACTTAACGTATGCGCACACGCACGCTTCTACTCTGAAGGCGTGATCGATATTCATAACTGAAAAATATATACTTCTCTCTACTTGAGTTTGAGGGTTTTAGGGCCATAGTTTACTTTGTAATAGTCGGTAGTTTGTTAAATGAGTAGCTGAGCTGGAAGGTAGGTACTTACGTTGTTTGACAGGATGCAGTATCGCAGTACGCATGGTCGACTAAAGTTGACTTTGGCTCTTAAGTTTAGGCAAGAAGAGTCACTGGGCTAGGTTCCAAAATACATAATGGTACACCTCTTTATCATTGATCATTATTATGTAGGTATCTGTATGTTACTTTTATCTCATTTTTAGCCATGTATTGCATTTAAATAAATTATAACCTGACTCACGTGTGAGGCCGCTTTATGAGCAGTCCATATTACCTAGGTCGTTAATATTTGAAAGGCTTATTCCAAAGTTCCAGTTTTTTAGCATTCATGCTATTTTGCTTAAGTAATTTTATCTTAGCGAAACTTATCAGACACGTTTTTTAAAAGTAGGCACTTAATCTCTCTCTTTAGCTTTTTTTATAAAGTGATTGAGGCATTCAGTTCGCTCGCCTGGAATTTAGTAATACGTCTTACCATGACCGATGCAGTGTTAAAGAAAACTAATAACAATAGGAAGTCATTAGTGATAATATACCTCAGACGAAAGAATAGACTTTTCTTTTTTCAGAGTAATATACAGCTAAGTTTCTAAACGCAAAAACATGCACAAATGTTTTGCCTGTCAAGTTGCGTGTCAAAATGTCAAAATTGACAAACCAAAATTGAGGTTAGCACGTTTACTCGATTCAAACTTAGTACATTTATTTCAATATTATTAATAATATTGACTATAGAAGAATATTTACCTTACAATAAAAGTGTCGTGATTTTAAATCGGCTCATATTTTACTCAGGTACATACGTAGATAAATCCTAACCTCTCACACTTACGAAATCTTTATTGATGTTATTTTTATCTTTTACTACTCACGCAATTATCTTGGGAATTAAAAAAATAATTACAACTACGTCAATACGATAAAGTTGAAACACTCAGGTCGTGACAACGTCCGGATTTTGATAATTGTTGTGTTGTAATTACGTGCCGAATATTTTGTTTATGAGGCAATTTTTGTTAGTAACATAAAAAGACGCAACGGCGTGGCGTGGTCTTTATATTATTGCTGCAAGAAATTTCTGGAAACCTCTATTGTTTAATCGATCGGTGCTCACGACTTAAGGATATTGAATGCTATGGTTTAATGTTATGTTAACACCGGGATGTTACCAAATCTGAATGAAAGCAATGATTGTTCAGTTCATACATGTGACTGTTCAAATCTAGCACAGTTCTTAATGTCGACTAGACAATTACTCTATATAATTGTTCACAAGAAGGTAAAAATTGCTTGATTGTAAAATGTAGTCTTTTTTTAGTCTGAACTTTTTCATGTTTTATTTTTATTTATGTACTAATCGTGTAAGTAATATTACTAGAAAAGTAAGATTGGGAGGGCTATCTCCATCTCTTAAAACAGTATTATTATAATGATAATCATTTAGTACTAATGGTTAAGCAATATTATTGTTATATTGTTTTAAGAGATAGCGGTCCCTTGATATCAACAGTGAGCACTGTAGGTAGACTACACTTCCTTTTTTACAATAGAAAATCTCTAGTTTTCCTCTTCTATGGTTCATATTCATATTTTGAAAGAGTTTCAATTGCTTCAAGATTCCTATGGCTAAATGGATTTTTTTGTATTTTGATCTATAAGTACCAGAATATCAGTTAATGAGTCTACTTACTTACTTAGTGAGTTTACAGGTGTTAAATGGACAAGGGGACAAGTAAATAATTTAAATGGTAATAAATATTTAACCATTAGTTAAATATGAATGAATTAATGAACTCGGGGAAAGTATACTTTATTATGAACTTAAAAGCAAAGTTTTGGTCTGTGTTCTTATATGAAATGTGGCACTATTTTAGTATTTTTGCTGTTAGGCTATATTACCATCGTGCAGGTCTTATAAGTAATATAAAACTCATTGTCATTGAAATTTAAATGGATTTCAGTTAAAATATGAATAATCTTCCTCAATAAGCATGTTACTTAATAAAGCATTGCAAAACTTTTCCCTTATAATGACTTACTCAATCACTTTGTTTACAATATTTATCTCTTGTTCTTCTCAAACCAGTCCACTTTACCAGTTTATGCTGGTTGAAATAATTGGGCTACATCAATATCTTATACTGGTTAAAAGTAGATTGCACTTACACCTTAATATAAATATTGATATGACTTGAACCATGTAACCAAAACCAACATGAAGCAAATATTACCGGTAGAATGTTTCTTAAAATTCCATGAACTTATCAGTTTATTGATTTGAATTAAGTTGTTTATCTTACGTGACCCTAATGACCTATGTACGTCAACAGTAGGCGATGAGGCAAATCCTATTCCACTCTGTATTCAGTACATTACTGAAATCCACGATGAGAAGTCACGCATTCATTGATTCCTTGGGCTCGGCCAGGTAAATGTAGATACAAATAGTTAGGTGGTTGCTTGTGTATTTGCTATGGAGTCCGTAAATTGTGTGTTATTTTTTATTGATTTTATATATTTTTTGTTTTTAAATAATCATATACTTATAAATATTTAACTAATTTTCTTTTTATGCTCTCCTTTGTTCGAAACATTTCATAACTTTTTAAAAATTTCACTTTCAAAGCATCACTATTCACATTGTTTGGGGTAGACTACAGCCTTTCTGTTTTTAAACCATTTACAATTTTGTGTGTTTATTATTATTTGTATAGTAGTGTTTTATATTGTTATTTAAAGTGTAATTTAGATATTAATCAAGTTGTTTCTGTTTATTATACAGGATGATGGCCCAAGTCTTAGACGGGAAAGTGTTAGCTAAAGAAATCAAAGATGAGTTGAAGCAGAACATTCAGAACTGGGTGAACCTTGGTAACCGAGCACCGGCGTTACGGTGCATAATCGTTGGCGACGATCCTGCAAGTCATACGTACGTGAAAAACAAAGTGGCAGCAGCACATTACGTTGGCATTGATGCTGAGACTATAAAGTATGAAGATACAATGTCCGAGCAAGAGCTGATTGAAGCAATAATGAAACTGAATGCAGATGAGAATGTTGATGGGATATTAGTACAACTGCCAGTACCGATGTCAATGGATGAAAGGAAAGTCTGTAATGCGGTGGCACCGCAAAAAGATGTGGATGGTTTCCACATCATCAATGTTGGGCAGTTGTCCCTGGATATGCCAACCATAGTGCCAGCTACGGCTTTAGCTGTGATTGAGATGTTGAAAAGGTACTTACATTATTTAATTTTTAAAATTGTTTTAATGAATTCGGGTCCAGTTATAGGATTAGATAGATAGATATCCTGTAATATCATATTATTAACTTACTAAAAACTTAGTATATGATACAAATATATATTTATTTCAAAAATTTTTTTGGACAGTTTAATAAGTAAAATAAAAATCAAAGCATGTACAATTCAAAGTGTGTAAAATTTTTAAATTGAATTACCAGAATTTATAAATACACAAAATAGCTGGTAATTCAATTTAAAATTTTTAAACGCAATGCATTCCAATAGACACAACGCTATTTGTGTCTTTTAGATTAGCGTTTAGGATTTTCAATCAATACACTTCCGATACGCAATAATTAAGTAGATCTTATTAAAAAATATATTAAAACCATGGAATTTGCTTTTCTTTTAGATTTAAAATCGAAACTCTGGGAAAGAATGCAGTGGTGGTTGGTAGATCGAAAAACGTTGGCATGCCGATTGCTATGATGTTGCATACGGATAGGAACCATGATAGCGGACTAGGAATGGACGCGACAGTAACGGTCTGCCACCGGCACACGCCTAAAGAGAAGCTGGACTTCTACTGTAGGAATGCTGACATCATCGTTACCGCTACTGGTAAATATTTGTTCCTTATTTAAGCAAAAATAGTTTCTCTCTTCAAACTATCGCAGTCCACTGCTGGATATAGGTCGACTCCATTTTAAGCCAGATATCCTGGTCATTCCGCTTATCTCATCCAGCCTTCTCCACCAGAATAGTTGTCACTAAATAACTTTAGTGCATTGTAATTTTAAATAATGGGTGCGTATGAAGTGTTGTCCAGGTACAACACTGTGTGTGGTTATTTGTTATGATTTATTTTATTTGAGCCTGTTGACTTAGGCTGATCCATCGGTAATATTAAATCATTGTGGGAAATGTACGAAACAATAATTTTATTCACATCACAACATTGCACATTATTTGTATTATGCTAGGAAAGAAACTAATATTTTTGAATAAATGACTGCCAACGCCTTAAGGCGCCAGACACAATAGATTTTCTATTGTGTCTGGATTTTCGGCGTTCAATGGGTGGAGGAAGGTAGTGGAAGTGTCGTAGCTCTTAAATTGAACAGTCAAAAAGAAAGCATGGCATTTTTTTCAGTTTTTGCATTCTTTTAATGAAGATACTACTCTCTCTGTTGTATTATAGAATTACTTGATATTTTTGCTATGTATTTTATTTTTATTTCACAGGTATACCGAGCCTGATTAAAGCAGACATGGTGAAACCTGGCGCTACGGTAATAGATGTGGGTATTACAAGAGTCACAGACAAAGAGGGAAAAACAAAATTAGTTGGAGATGTTGACTATGAAGGTAGGTTTATCTGATGCTTTCCTTTAAAAATAAGTTTTACGAAAGAAAAGTAAACGTGTACATGCGTCATAAAATAAAACAACTATTGTGTCTCGTATTACTTTCGAATGTGTTGAATAATTTTAATAATAATAAGAAATCTTTGTAATAGTAACACCGAATCCTTCGCCGACATCTTAATGACCTCACCAAATGGATTGTCAAATTTATTTTACACTAGCTGTTCCGCACGTTGTTGCGTGCTGTAGAAGCCTTACCAGGGTGTCAGGCAACTCAATACAAAATTTTATCAAAATCACTTGATACATTTAGATGTGATGAAGTAGCCTTTATAACCTTCGTGTTATTTTAAATAATTTGCCCTACAAGTATAGTGAAATTTCAAAACTTGCATTTTCTTTGTCCCTATAGAAGTAAAGAAGATAGCAGGTGCGATAACCCCTGTTCCTGGTGGAGTTGGACCCATGACAGTTGCAATGCTAATGCACAACACCTTCCAAGCAGCTCAGCATCTCCGCAACAAGAATCTTCAGTAAGTTCTAGAAAAAAAATCAGTTGTTATAATGGTTGCTAAAGTTACTGGAGTTATGCCTTAGTTATAATGCAGTAAAGTTGAAATTATCGTGCAAAATCGGAAAACCTTACCTAACTCAAGTAGGTCGTTTTTGATATGAGAAAACGATATCAGCTGACGAGATTTGGTTGAACTTGAAAAATAAAAAGTATGTTATACAATTTCAGGACCTAGAAACAATATATCATATCAACTATTTAAATATATAACCATATTTATTGTGATTCAATCCTTGACTAAAAATAATATTGACATTATTGATTAAAAATTATAAATTCGAATCTCCAAAATTGGTTAATTTCAAATGGTTCTAAATAAACAAATTTTCCAATTACTCTACTCATATTCAATGATAGATCTACTATTTTTGCTAGATTTCGAAAAGGTTGCAACATGTATTTATAAATTTGACATAATTATGAAGAAAAAATTGTTTTTTTTTCTTCATAATTAAATAAAGAGCGATTTTTTATCTGTAATTTCTAAAGAGCTACTATGAAGTCAAAATTTAATTAACAGAAATAACCACTTGTACTGTTGCATACCTTGTTAAGTGCCTTATTGTAAGTAAATTATTGATAGTTAGATATAATGTTCAAGTATTATAATTGTTATTATTATTAGTCTAATTTTGTTAATGTTTATTACATGTACTCATCCCAGTAGTCTAACTTATTCCGTATTCCCAACTGTATGACTTCCACAGACCCAGTTAACTAGTATTTATAAAATATTGGTTAAATACATTAACATATAAAATTTACTTAAATGCGTTTCTATTTCAATAAATAATTTTAGGGGAATTCATTCATAGCCTATTCAATAGATACAGTATTTCTATATCATATTGGACACAAATAGTTTGCAAATGAATTTCGAATTACCGTAAAATAGCATATACGCAAGTCGTATTGTTAAAATGATTTAAAGGAAATTTGAATTTGTCTCCCCACTTCGAATTCTTACGTACATTTAGGTGAGCAATAAAATGATCTATCTCAAATAAATACGGTATACATTCAAAAGTTTGAATAGTTATTGTATGTCCAAATAATTATGTTACTCGATGTATAAAGCTGTCATACGTTGGTGAATAACATTTGTGAAACCATACGAAGTAGTTAGACTACATACACATCATATAAAAAATGTATTGTACATTCCTTTCCCGCTATAGGAATGGCTGTGAAAATGTTATTTATTGTTGTATTGAGTTAATGACAGTATGGTGTATGTCATATAAGGTTACTGGATTATTCCAGAACTTATAGACCTTATTAAAACATGTCCGAAATCACCTAAAAGCATTTAATCCGAATGAGGTAAGTGCTTTTGTTTGTCTCATTGATTATTTATTCAATAATATGGAGTCAATTAAATATGTTGATTTATGAATTGATTGTGTCTATCGAATTAAAGTAGGTAGATTTTAGATATGAAAATATGTAGGAAAAAAAATCAATAAAATAAATAATAATAATATATTTTTCAACATTGAATACTCCATTTTCAATTCATAACTGTCAACGTATATAATTGATTGAAAGCACTACCCTAAAATAGTTTTAAGTAGTAAATGCTATTGCAGTATGTAGTTGTAAGTCAACGTTGTTGGTTTATACTTTATTATAACTAATATAATCGAATATTATAATTGAATTGTCGTTTGATTTGTTCCTCAAAGTTGTCCTTTTTATGACTTCATTATAATATGCAGTTTGGCCTTCAAATAATAAAAAATATTACCAAATTATTCAGTAATGTTACTCCGAAAAGAACTCTTCTCTTCCAACAGTCATAGGTAGACATTTTAATATATCGTACAATCTGTTAATTATCCAACACTTTTATCTGTCTAAGACAAAAATGTCATAGAATTGCATCTTTGTACCTATCTTCTATTATCATCATTAATTTTAAACACTTTTCATGATTAATATTAAATCAAGTCTTTTAAAAAAGAGTTTTCCGCAATCCAAACGTCAAGACAAGAGAATAGAGTCGTCAAGTGTAAGTTTACCCCGTATCTACTGTTCTTGGATTAGTGCTAAAAGCACCACACACATCTGCACTCACTATTTTCCCGGTAAAGCTGTAAAGGCCAACAGAAGTAGGAAAAAACTGTTCTTTGCTTAATCTTGGCTTGAGACGCTGCTGTGTGTCTTGATAAGAATTTCTCTCAACCGTATTGTTTTCGATAAGCGATAGGTACTTACTACGAACTCGCCTATAAAGGAGAAATTGATTACAGTTATTACTGTTGATTATAAAGAAATTGTTTACTGTGACTATTTGAAGAAAAACTAACCGAAGCAGACAATTGTGCGAACAGAGCGGCAAAAGCCTTTTGCGATAAATAACGACCACGCAACTTGTCTAAAGCAACAGGAGGATATTTTATCATCAAAACGTATTAATTACAAGCTCCCATTGTTATAAGTTAAAAGTTTTATTATCACGTTGAAATTGAATTTGTACCGAGGAAAGCATAAAAGTGAAAGTAAATTATGGAACGTTCTCCTTGCCGAGTTTCCCTCGTTATTTTTCAAGAAAATATTTAATTAAAACACGGTAATGCGGAGTTTATTAATTAACATACCTAATTTAGAACACTCGAATAGCTCTAAGAGCTTTAATTAATGACGCTAGAGGTCGCTGCTTAATATAGACCAGCGGCTCCCAAACTGAGCCGTTTGTCATATTCATTAGAATTGAATTTATTTTCTTTTATATTTCTTACCCTAGAAACTAATGAAACTAGATGAGGCGAATTAAGACACAAATAAAACAACTTTTTTCATATATTTTTGGGGATCCTGTAAACAAGAATATTATTAATATTAAAATGAAAGATAAATTTTTTTTTAGGTATTTTCCTATATTGTTCCATAATTTGTACATATTAGGTTGGTACTCTTTATAAAGTAGTTACCTATGTACTCGTAAAAGTCTGCGTCGCGCAGTCATGCTTGTTCGTTTACCATATATTAAAACTTGTTCTTTCTCTAAAATGTCTTATGCAAATCCACTCGAAATGTCTGGAGAAATGAGGAAAAAATAAATTATAAAATATTCAAGGCTCACATGAAATACCTAACCTTCCTGGGTGTTGTGGATAATATTTTTAATGAGGGCGTCAAATTGAATTTACTTGTACTAATCAAAGCATCATCAGTTCATTAAACCTACCTGTATAGCATGTATAGGCCTTAGTCGTCCACTCGAGCCCAGTGCGGATAAGCAGACTTCACAATCTTTGAATCCCTTTGCAGGTATGCGCAGGTTACCTCCGATGTTTTCCTTTACCGTAAAATCGTTGGATACGTAATATAATTTCGAAAACACATTGCCACGTATCAGGACCAATGAGCCGCCGACGCAATAATAATCAAAGCATTAAAGTAATAAAAGACATCATCAATATCAGCCTAAACTCTTACACCACAGCATCGGGGAATAAATAACAATTTCATCCTAATTTAAATACAGATTGAAAACCGTGGTATATTGTCATGAAATATTACGTAGCAGACATCAAATATTGTTTTTAGATAAACAATTTACTAACTAGATGCATAATTTCACTCAAAACGTTATGATTATTTAAATGAGTAATGATACTTTAAATACAATATTTTTATAAAATCTTTTTATTTTCTCAATAAATATTATAAAACGTCCTAAACTTTAGACAATTACACGTAGACACCTATAACTGAAGTTTGGCATAGAGTTCAAATTTAAACATGGTTGGGATAAATACATATATTGCGAATAGAATATCTTCAAACCCCAGGACAAACGTTAATCATTAATTAGACAGCGAACGAAACGGATTCTGATCACGGTTTCTCAGTCTTCAGATACAATAAAACGCAGAATCCCGCCACAATTCGCGCGTATTTGCTATGCAGTAGAATTATGCGATGTTAGTTTGGATGGCGTGTTTAGGATTTGATATATTCGTTAATGCGATAGGCATAAAATACAAGTATATCTACCATTGAACAGAGAGTATATAACACGACGTTTTACCTTTCAATAGGAATTCAAAACACAGGGATGCTAAATCTGTGTTTTCCTCATTTTAATTGTTAAGGTTCAACAATTCACAAAAAGAATAATCATCTATAAAACCTCCAAGAAATAAAAACTGAAATAATGTCGGTGGCTCATTAGCGTGAACTGTTGCCTTCTGATCTGGAGGGTGCAGGTTCAAATCCTGCCACGCACCAATGTCTATTCGAATTTTCGAAATTAGTACGGATAAACCCGATACTCTTACGGTAAAGGAAACCTGCCCGCGTGGAAAAGCTAAGGTACATTTGGGCTTGCGTACTCTTTATACTTGAAAGTAATCATTAAAAATATAATAGTAATTAAAAGTCGCAGAACCGATGGCCGTTGGAGCAGACGTGTTCTGGAGTGGAGACCGCGTCTTGGTAGGCGTATCGTATGACGCTCTTCGGCCCGATGGACCGACGACTTGCGAAAGGTTACTGCAGGAGGCTGGATGTGAAAAGCGAAGGACTGGGATATCTGGCGCAAAATGGGGGAGACCTTTGTCCAACAGTGGACTGCAATAGGTTGAAGAAGAGAGATTAATCAAAAAAATATATTTCATATATATCAAAATAAGCACATAGGTACAGCTAAAACTTGCCTAAGCAAACTAAAATTAATCATTAACCGGCATTAGAGGATTCAACTTCACCCTAAGCATACATCCTCAAACCCTACTATCGTGTATGTGCAGAGGTATAATCGTGTTTATAGTTTCAACACGTTCCTAGGTAAACTTATCGACCCAGCAAACACGCTTCACCTAAGCACTGAAGAACTTAGTGCTTGCAACAGCAACTTCTATAATATTGACGTTTAGTCAGCAACATTTAAACTTCTATTTACATTTACGAATTCTAGGGTATATAATTAGAAACTCTTACGTTGAAGGAAAATATCGTGAGGAAACCTGCGCACACCTGAGATGAGATGCAAAGGTTGTGCGTGAAGTCAGTCAATCTGAATTGGGCCCGCGCGGAAGACTAAGCCCTGTACACTATACGGGCTCGTGCCCGCCAGTGGGATGTTTAATGAGCTGATGATAATTATAGATTTAGGGTAAATAATTTTGTATATTCTTCCAAGTTACTATTTTCCATAAACGTACGGCTTAGCGTATATAACTGTACTGCGACAACCAACGTCGCAGTACGTGCAATTCATCATCAGCAACTCATCATTATACGACCCACCGAGGGTACGAGCGTACCCGTATAGGTGTATAGTAGGGTGGAGCGAAAATGTATGGAGCAAAAAAAAATCGTTTTATCTCAACGGAATAGGGATGAAAAGTTGTCTTATAATATTCAAAACAAGTGTACAAAATTTGACTTACCAGTCGCAATATTTTGAGGTGCCCCAGAGGAGATGAAAATAAAAAAATCCAGTTTTTCTATTTATTGCGAAAATTAAACATTAAAAAAGCAAACTTAAATATCAAACTGTTTTTTCGTATTAAAAGTAGGCATTCGTTTACGCGAAAGCAGTCTCGCTCTAATGAAACCGTCTCTTTTATTATCTCCACAAACTGCATTTGATGCTTCTGTCACCAACTTGATGCAGCGCTCTACTGCTTGAGTGTGACATGGAAAATCAATAATCTGACACATGCTGAGACCGTTCTTGACCACATCTTTCAAGGTTTTATCAGACATATTTAAAGTAAGAGGTGGTTCCGTTATCTCGCAATCTCGCCACGTAATAATATCAGTATAATCTTTGGCGTCAAAATTAAATGTAGGAACCTTAAACATCCGAAGTCCTTGAACATTCTCTGATTTTGCTTTGATAATTCTATGGCATGCAAGATCACTTATAACCTCTCTGTCATCGCCAAGCATAGCAAGAAGATTTTCTGGATGCCTGAAATACCCATTTGGCTGGATTACCTTGTCAATGATTCTCTTCAAATTGGCATCCAAATAACGACTAAGACTAATGGTTTGCCATAGGTGCTTGGCTCCGTTAACGCACGAAGAATTGCATTTTATCGTAAACCACATGGGTCCATAAACCCTCATAACGTAAGTGACTAATACTATTAACTTTTCTTCTGGGTCAGTTTTAGTAGCATACAATCTTAGAATTCGATTGGCTGTTGTTAGCCATCTGGAATAGTTAACAAGTCCAGGTTCCATATTAGCTAAATCAGAAGGAAATACACCAGTACTAATAGCAGTCATCACATCATAAAGATATTTTTGCTCAGTACTCAGATCTGTCTTTGAAATTTCAGGTAAATTGTTGTATAACGTTAAATTTGACTATCGGCTTTGTATGACAATTTTATAATTGAGTTCCGATGGTGCCTGAAAATCATTTAGGCCCTGTAGTTTTGCCATCTAAATGTAACAGCAAGTGTCGTAAAGGTAATTCATTTGAATGCAGTTGGCAAATAAACCACTGTAATGGTCTATTTAGTTCTTCTTCCATCAGGCGGATAACACCACCTTTGAAACCAGTATTCACCACTTGTCTTGTTTTTTCTTATTTTTTGCCGTTGTAGCCTCATCGGCACCGCCTATCATCATTTTTCTGGTCGTTCTATGATCCAATAAAAAATCAACTTCCTCCTTGGGAATGCGACATTCTTTAGGACAGTTACAATCCGATATAACTTTGCATTTGCAGCTACAAATATCAAACAAACTATGAAAGTCTCATATTATATATTTAATGTTCGTTTGACGGCTTCGATATGGTTTCATTAAGCATCTGTATTTGTCATGATAAACGCGAATCCATTGTAGGATTCTTTTGAAACTTACAGTTGGCAGCGACGATTTTTGCCATATTTCTAAAACTTCTTGAGACAGCCTTTCAGATATTCATGAACTGTTGGCTCTTTTGTTGTTATATCAGGCTTCAATTTATGTTTGATAAATAAATAATATTTCATAATGTCGTTGTAAGTTGGTAACTGAGAAACAGGTAACTTTTCTGGCAAACCAAAGACAGGACAGCTTGACATTTGTCGTGTTTTAACTTGCGACATATTTCTGTAATTAAGACAAAGAATACTTTTAATAGTACTACGGTTATAACCGAAACTGCAAGTTTTGAATGTGAAAAATATTACTTACAATATATGTATTTGTTCCCAGCCGTCAGATTCGATGTGTCAAGTACCTAAGTGCACGACAAACAAGTGAACTCGTGTACGCGCGCGAGTTGACTAATGCCATTTCTTTGATGTGAGGGAGTGAAATAAAAAATACCCCTTCCCCGCACCCCGTTACCTACCGATCAGAACAAACACGTTTCAAGTTCAATCTTGTTTAGTTTTACACTAATAAAGCATCGCTAAGAATATAATTCCGGGTTTATACAACGTTTGCGATTTTATGGAATTTGCGCAAATTTTCAAAACTTTACGATGATGGGGGCACCTCTAAACTTAACGTAAACAAACTGAGCTTTCTCGTATTTAGTAATGACCTAAAATAGCAACTTTATACAGGTATGCCGAAGCAAAAATTCAAAAAAAAATAAAAAATCGCTCCACCTAGTGTATAGGCCTTGGTCATCCACGCGGGTCCGGTGCGGATTGGGCGACTTCACGCACAACTTTGAATTTCTACGTAGGCGTGCGCAAGTTTTCTCACGAAGTTTTCCTTAACCGTAAGAGCATCGGATAATCGTACATATAATTTAGAAAAATCCAAGACATTGGTATTTAGCGGAATCAGAACCACATCCGACGTCTGACTTTCTCATGTATGTGCAATTCAAAATTGTCAAATAAAACTGTTATGTATGTGATGCAGTGACTAGATTTTTAGACAATAAATTACATGTAACATAATACAATATTCTGGTACTTGAGGAAAACCAATACATTCACATCGTACACTTTGACGGTTTACACATAGTTGATAAGCAATTTGCATCATACATGCCACTCGAGTGTGGGGGTGCATATAAAATAGAAAAATTGCAACTTAATTTCAATCGAGAGGGGCAAACACGTTTTAAATTGACTTGTTGTGGCTAATGGAGCTGTACAATGTTCTATAAAATATTACTTTATATAAAAAAAGCTATTAAGTTGTGGAGTTCCTTGTGTTGCTCCAAAGAATAATCATGCTAGTAAGTTAAATCAGATATAGATGAAAAGTTTCTATTGGAAAACTTTATGAAGGAACGGCTTCAGATTTAAGAAAATACAAAGTATTATTGCTTCTTATTTTTTTAACACCGAATAGATACAGGGATCCTAGTCTCACAATATACAGGTAAAAATGTTAACAAATGATGCATGTCCAGAAAATTTACAAAAAATGGAATAGATATTTAACTGTCGGAGGCCGACCTGAAGGCGCAGATTCAAATCACGCACGTACCTACCAGTGTATACCAGATTTTAGAAATTTATATGCCGTATATCCGACGCTGTTTACTGTGAACGAAAAACATCGCAGGTTGCACCTACGTAGAACTCAAACGTGCATGAAGTTGGCTCCGACTGGCCCACGTAACACCTAGGCCAATACACCCATTACGGGTAGGCTCGTACCCCTGTGGGGAAGTTATATTGAGCTGCTGATGAATGCACGTACAAAGTGCATTATTCAAAGGACGTTGGTTATCGCAGTACA